>BGPR01002338.1:43396-74964 GCA_013235015.1 Araneus ventricosus
GCAATAAATAACATTAGAGAGAAGCTTTATTTTATTAAGAGCTGTTTACTCTAAATTATATATAAAAAATTTACCTAAGAATGACTTGTTCGTTGTTGTTTTTTCAGCCAATATATTGTTATTCGAGGAATAAATTTTATCCTCCCACGCAACTCAACATATTTTCTTGATTGGAAGAACATAAAATTTGGCCTCTGATTAATTTATTTAGAAGCCTACTTAGAAAATACATTTCGTTACTTAATTCAAAATTATTCGTATCGTTTAATTGATTTATATTATCAGTGGGTGGCATGTAGAATCGTTTTCAAGAATGAAGTATAATGAAGTGAATTAGGAAAATTGAAACATAAAGCAACAATAGGGTTGTCAAATTATCATGGGAATAGTATGATAAGAGATCTTTATCGACCGAAAAAATGTCAATTAATGCTATGTCTTGAGTCTATATACTCAAATGGAAAGAAGTTATTTACTCACTTTGATATTCGCATGATATTTTATGAAAATAATTTTTTTATTATCCGGATACTTGGAAATAATAGAAAAAACGTTATTTCGAGTTTTTCTTTGTTAAGTACAATCTTGAAACGAACGCTATCAAGCAGATACAGTGTGGAGACAGTTCAGGAACAGCTAAAGTGAACTTTTATTTTTCCCTGAAAAAGGTACATCTACTAATTTTTGAGTAATAGTATGTGTGTATTCAAGAAAAAGGATATTTCCCCAGTTTTTATTTATTAATGAAAAGAGCAAGTATGAACCCGTAAAAATAAAAAAAATTATATGATCTTGTTATTATTTTTCGGAAGAATAAATTTTTGCTTCAATATATTTGGTTTTGAGTCCAAATAAGAACACAATTCTTCGTCGGATTTCTTAAAATTTGCTTTAGTAATTAACATTACTTAAAGAATTGCGACTTACAACTGTGTTTCTTTGTTAGTTCACTACTTACTGAAAGAAGACCATCAAAATAATTGGTGTGAAAGCGTTTCTATGATTCCACACAGAGACTTTCGGTTGAAACATTCCCAGTGTTTCCTTCCGTCATTTCTTACGGTGGAATGGAGTTGTGCGAGTTAGCAGGCTTCTGACGGATTTGAGTATGTGTGAGTCGAAGAGCGCATGCCCATCATCGCCGTTCTACTAGGCACTATCGCCGGATTTTTTCATTTGTCGCTCCTTTTTACTTTCTCGTATACGAAGCATACAAAGAGAAAGTATTGTAATCGTCATAAAATTCGAACTCGAGATTTTGACGAATCTCCACGTTTTAGACCTCCCCGAGTCCGAACCAGCGGGAGTGGTCTCCCCTAAACTTTAGCGTATACTTCTCGAAAAAGGTGCTGTTTCCCTCCCCCCGAGTGGATAAAAAAATTCGAACCTATTGTAACCCGGGATCCAATGACTATCAGAAAATATTTAGGTAAAGAATCAAATTCACAGATGCGTTGCGATTTAAATGCGTACCGATTTCTACTCTTGCTGGCTCAAGGATAAAGTCGCATAATCCTCCCACGTGCACAGATTGCTACCAGTACGCATGCGCATGGAGAATCGGATGAAAAAGAAAAGTGCCAAGCAGGAGTCAATAAATATCGTGCACAGAAGATTGCGTCCAGTACGCATGCGCGTGGAGATGGCGAATTCGTCGGAGATGCGATTATACAGATACAGATATAATTACTTCCAGTACGCAAGTAAAAACTAGGTAAAGAATCAATTTCAAAGAGATGCTTACCGATTTTCCGCTCTTGGACGACTCAAGGACAAACTGACGTAATTCGCTCCGTAGCTTTCTTAAGCACAGAAGATTGCTTCCAGTACGCATGCGCGTGGAGATGGGATTCTTTTCAAAAGTAAATTATATAGACCGACAGACAGTCAACCTTTTGACGGATTAGGCCCAAAATTTTATACGGACCTACATTCATGACGATGAAACTGTATATGAAATTTTATCCACCTATCTTTCAAGTTTTTGAGTTATAGCGTTCACATGACAGCGGACATATAGACAGACAGACTTCCCGTTGACGGATTTTGTCCAAAATTTGACAGAAACCTACAAATTATGTGTCAAGTTCGCATACCAAATCTCATCCCCGTAGCTCTAATAGTTTTCGAGTTATCGTGTTCACAGACATACAGACAGACAGACACAATTCCAAAATTGTGTTTTTCGGACTCAGGAAGGTCTAAAACGTGGAGATTCGTCAAAATCTCGAGTTCGAATTTTTTGACGATTACAATACTTTCACTTTGTATGCTTCGTATACGAGAAAGTAAAAACACAATTTGGGAATAATGTCTGTCTGTGTGTCTGTGAACTCGATAACTCGAAAACTATTAGAGCTCCGGGGATGAAATTTGGTATGTGGTCTTTAAACATAATTTGTAGGTTTCTATCAAATTTTGGACAAAATCCGTCAAAGGGAAGTCTGTCTGTCTGTTTGTATGTCCGATGTCATGCGAACACTACAACTCAAAAACTTGAATAGTTAGATGGATAAAATTTGGTACACGGTTTTATCATCATGAAAGTAGGTCCGTATAAAATTTTGGGCCATTTCCGTCAAAGGGTTGACTGTCTGTCGGTCTGTATAATTTACTTTTGAAAAGAATCCTTCATCTCCACATGCATGCGTACTGGAAGCAATCTTCTGTGCACGCGAAAGCTATGGAGCGAATTACGTCAGTTTGTCCTTGAGCCGTCAGGAGCGGAAAATCGGTACGCATCTCTTTGAAGATTCTTTACCTAGATATTTTTCAATCACTATAATGAAAAACCTTCTGATAGTCATTGGATTCTGGATAACAGTAGGTTCGAATCTTTTTATCCCCGGGGGAAGGGGAAACGGCACCTTTTTGGGAAAGTATACGAGAAAGTTTATGGGAGAACACTCCCGCTGGTTGAAATTGTTACCGCGGGGTTGCTCTCTTTCTGAAAACGGGAAAATGTGCTTAGGGACTACGGGATAGGATTTTTTGTGCACATTATATCACAAAATTTGTTTAAATGAATAATGTGTAGGGTTAAGGTTGCCTAAAAAAGGGGCGTATGGTCACTTTAGGTATACCCTTCATGATCTGATCATAGTACAATATTTAAAAATACATTCCATTTACTCAAGAAAAGTATTAAATTAGCTAGCCAAACAATATATTTTTATTTTTAATTCCTAATTTAGTCAAATCTGGGAAAACGAAAGACTCAAAAAGTTGCATGAGTTGGCCTTGGACAACGCTGCGCTAAACAAAAAATCAAAATAATGCCAAACTGGTTGAGAGACGCACTCAATTTTACGCTACGTTGGAACTTTAATATCTCGTGTTTCAGTAAAGAATGCCTTCAAAATAAAGTGATTAATGGTGCTACGAGAAATACATTATCACACACATTTATCTAATTAAAGGCTAACTATCCAAAACAAATAATGTTTAAAATTAAAGAATACAATTGTTTCATAAAAGAATCTATATTTTAAACAGGATGCCATTAATACAATGCTTTTAAATAAATGAGTACATTTAAATTATTATTAAAAATAATTTTGGTAAAATTTTAGCGCACATTACATCACAAAATTTGTTTCAATAAATAATGTGTCTGGTTTAATTATCAAATAACCTTGTGATATTGTTCAGGAATTACTAATGATATAAAAATAAATGGGTTTAATGTATATCTTCTTTAAAAATTAAGCCTACATAAAATAAACATGAGGTATTTAAAAACCAATAAGATCCACTTAGTTGCATCTTTGAAGAGAAACTATTTATGTTCCAAAAGATTATCTAGGCTATATAAAAATACAATTACTCTGTGTAAAAGACACACGCATGTCTGAGGTTCTTAACCTCAAGCTTTAATATTCCATAAATGAATAATGAAGGATTCTCCAGCAAAGGGATCGTTGCCCCAACCTCAATTGTTAATAATCTTCAAAAGACTTTTGTAAGAAAAGAAAAACTTGATGTTCTTCGATGAAAGTCCCTAGCTATGATAGAAGAGAAGGCGTTACAAGTGCTGTAAAAATAGCTTACCTTTAAAAATGTATATTGTCATTATGCGTCATCCAAGCTTATTTTAATAGCTATTTAGATTAATTATTTTTAAATAAGTCTTTTTCATTTTTTAATTACTTAAATACATTTAAGAGGATTAAGAAGAAATGTCTGTGAAAAGAAATTCAATATGTTTTTATTTACAATAAAATATCCTGAATAAATTTTTATTTATATAATGAGGTAAATACCTGATTGTTCACTTATGAATTTTAGGCATTGAATTAGTTTACTTTTTCGCTAATGATGTTTATTTTTTTAATTTTCCGTCTAATTTACTAATAATTAGAAAATGATAATATTTAGAATATACTTGAGACAGTTTTTTTGTCTTGTTATCAGCTTTTAATTAGTTGTGTGACTGACAATTTCTGTTTGATTCCAGATTCTGAGAATCGTAAAACTATTCGTTAAATATTTATTCTTATTATAGAATATTTGGTGCGTGCAAGTAAATTCCGGATGACAAATACCTTCTACAATTCTTTACAAAATTTATTACCAGCATGGTATGAGATTGTGCCTGATGGAATGGGATTGCGCCATAACGGCTTTTTGCTTACATGTCCCATGAGTTCATAACCCTGACACTAATTGGATATAACCAAAGAAATTGGTAGCATTAGATGTTAGCCAGTAGAGTGCACATACAAGCAGAAAACTGTATAAGCACATTCTTACGTCACTTGGCTCAATTTCGCCTCATTCTACGGTGATTTATTAAGAAAAAAATCTAAATTTCTGCAAATTAAAAAAATCTAATCTGACAAATTAAATAAAATCTAATCTGCGTAAACGGGAAAATCCTCTAGTCCAGTCAGCGAAGGAAAAATGGATAAAGAAAATGGTGTAGTTTTGAAATTTGGCACAGTTATTGGGGGTAGTGTCCTAAAGGACATACTAAAAGTCCCCACCGGTGGGGGGTGCTCGGCGCTATGGGGGGGGGGTTTAAAGAAGGCGTTTTCAGTTTTTCTTAAATATCTCGAAAACTATAGGTTCTATCAAAGCCACTCAATCAAAAAGTAAAACTACATGAAATTTCCTACATTGTTTCTGTAGCATCAATAGTTCAGAAGATACAGGGGTATTTAAAAGTTAACGTTTTTAAAATTCCTTATTGTAACGGTAAAATCGATTAAAAGTGCTGAATCAGTAACCCTCATGAAACCTCATGCCTATATAATAATTATACAAGGGTAGTATTGCATGTGTTGGAGTGGGGGGTAACAAACCAATTTTATGAACAATTATGCTCCCTTCCTCCCCTCACACCCGTTCCCCTTCACAAGTTTCCGTCTACCCGTATTCCAGTCAACGAATTGTTAATTTAAAAAATGATGTAGTTTTGAAATTCGACACTGTTGTTGGGGAGAGTGCCCTAAACGACATACTAAAAGTCCCCGCTGGTGGAGGGTGCGCATGGTTACAGTGGGGATTGAAATGGATCCGAGCGAAAAACTTAGTAATAATGTTCAACTACATTAAATTACTTAAAAAACTAGTTCTAATTTTTTTTGTAGAATCAAATTTTAAAAGATACAGGGGGGTTTAAAAGTAAATATTTCAAAAATTCCTTATTGTAATGGTAAAATTATTTAAAAGTGCTGAAGCAACAACCCTCAGAAAGACCTTATGCCTATAAAATAATTATACGAGGGTAGTATTGTATGTGTCGAGAGTAGTGGCGGTATCAGGAAGGGGTATATGTGTGTGACAAACCTATTTGATGAACAGTCGTGCTCCCTTACTCCCCTGACGTCCGTTCCCCTCTACTACATCCCTTCTACTCAGTCTTTTGATTCTGTTAACGCGAGTCGTTACAGGGGATGTGTGGGCAGGACTGCATTGTAGTTGGACTGGGGGTTCACAGGAATGTTGTGGTTGGACCGGGGGTGCACAAACTGGTGTTCTAGTTGGACTTGCGTTGGAGCAGGTTTCTGTTGGGAAGAGCATGAATGGCAACAGGTGGAACACATGTGCTTCTCCGGGTTGGTTCGGCTAGATGTGATGGAGAGATGAAGAATGGGTTTGGAGTGATGTCGCCTTCCTTTTTTTGATTCCTGCTTTTACGAGTTGCTACTTAGTGTACGATCCATGTTTTCGTAAGATCGATTGCAGCGTTTTGCCATGTGCTTTTAAGGACATATTGTCCCAAAGAATTCTTCATCACATGTGTTTATACTAAAGTGTAGCATTATGGAGATCTCGGTTTGAGTGAATAGTTTTTCAAGCTTCGTTTCCTCATCCTCATATTAAGCATGCTTTGGTAAGACTTTTTTCTCAACTGCAGTTGAAGCTTCCTTTTTCTCAATATGTTGCAACATTCTTATAGTCACTATTACCGATAAAATAATATTTTTTTCCACAAGTGTCACATTTTTCTAGTAACTATACACATTTTGCATACACGTGTTTTAATGATTTTTATGGATTTAGATGTGTCGAATGTTTGTTCTACAGTAATGTCGTGGTTAATTGATAATAAATAATGTTTTTCTTGTCTAACTCAATCGTGTGCTCTTGCCTTTGGTGTACTAATCATTTATACGATCACAGTGCCATTTTATATGTATTTCTTTTCAGCTTTAGGGTTAGGCCCAACTTTTTAGTCACAGCATAACAGGATGCTGATACTTATATTGTGAGATCTGGTTTAGAGAAAGCAACTTCTTATCCCAAGGGAAAGACATAGACCTAGTCGTGGTACTGATGACTTTGGCACCACCAGAAAGTAACATTTATTTTATGAAGCCTGACAAGGGGAAAGTCGAAGAGAAATTATTTTTTACAAGAAAGCTGCAGAAAAAACTTTCTTTTGCCCACATCCTCCTCCTTCTCCATGTATTCCGTGACTGCGACATAACACCAGATATTTATAGGGAAAGTAAAGCACTATTCAAAAATTCAAAGCATTGTTCAAAAATCAACTAAGCCAAATAAAACCATTGCTGACATCTTTTATAACTCCTAATCAACAACGGATATTATCTCACAAGCTGGTGAGAACATGTTCCTAGTACAAAGCCGTAGCTGATGAACATAATTTGAATAACCGTAGATATGCAGCATTTCTCAAATCATCAACCAAGATCAGAGCTGATCTTTCCTAAATTCCCCCAACCAAAGGAGCGGCGGAGAAACACACATTTAATAATGTGTTTTTGTTTTGGCACCTTTAATGATACCTGTACCAAAGGTGTACTCCTAGAAGAAGAGGAGGCATCCGAACTTGATCATATACTAGAAAAACATGGTGAAATTTAATTACGAGCAAGTGTAAAATGGGTGATTCTTATTTTTATGTATCTATGTATATACTATAATATTATGTTATAGATAAATAAAATATGTTATAGATATATTGTAATAGCTAGCCGTTAGTTTGAGATGTAAACTTTCTTTCATAAAAATAAAACTAACATTTTCAACTAATTATTGTAATTATGTACTTTTTCAAACTGCTATAATATTCTAAGCTATTCATCCTAAGAGCAAAGTGTAGGCCTATTTTTGTAGGAAATTTAATTTAGTTTAATTTTATACTTAATTGTTTTCGCTAGGATACATAGTTTTCGAGATATTTAAGAAAAACTGAGAAATCATCCCTGTCTACCCCCTGAGCACACTCCACCAGAGGGGACTTTTAGTATGTCGTTTAGGGCACTCTCCCCAACAACTGTGTCGAATTTCAAAACTACACCATTTTTTAAATTCGTTGACTGGAATACGAGTGGACGGAAACTTGTGAAGGGGAACGGATGTGAGGGGAGGAAGGGAGCATAATTGTTCATAAAATTGGCTTGTTACCCCCCGCTCCAACACATGCAATACTACTCTTGTATAATTATTATATAGGCATGAGGTTTTTATGAGGGTTGTTGATTCAGCACTTTTAATGGATTTTACCATCACAATAAGGAATTTTAGAAATCATAAGTTTTAAATCCCCCTGTATCTCTTAAACTAATGTTGCTATAGAAACAATATATGACTTTTTTGTAGGAAATTTCTCGTAGTTTAATTTTGTAACTGAGTGGGTTTTGATAGAACCTACAGTTTTCGAGATATTTAAGAAAAATTGAAAACGCTCCCCCTTAAACCCTCCTGTACCCCCTGAGCACCACCACCAGCGGGGACTTTTAGTATGTCGTTTAGGACACTACCCCCAACAACTGTGTTAATTTTCCAAACTACACCATTTTTTTCTTCTATTCGTCGATTTTTGGCCTTCGTTGACTGGACTATGAACGCTTTAGAGCCAGTTGAATTCGGACTTCTTCAAGTGACAGTTATTCTTGTATTAGAATTTAAGTAGAAATAATAAATTAAAAGTTGAGACGCGTTTTCAAAAATAGGAAAATTTGAAATCTTTACATATATGTTAAATATATTTTTGAGATACATTTATTGTAAATGTGACAAAAGAGACGTTCGCAGTGGCTTTGTAGACTTATATTAAACAGACTTACATTTCGATAAACAGATTCGCATTTCTACAAGCCCCCCCAAAGAAATTCCCCTTACCTTGGCATTTATCAAATGGCAATAAACAACAATAAGAGGAACCTTGCACTTTCCTATATTATTTTGCTAAAATCTTGCACAAAAGTTTTTCACGCTAACTTATTATTACTATTAACACAGCATAAAACAAACGCAATCAATTCGAACAAGGGATTCTCCATTTGCTTCCAGGTCCCATTCATTGTCATTGCATGTGGCAAATAGACCCTCACTTCTGTTGAACCGTGAGGCGAGGCACTGTTGCTCTTTCTTCAACAAAAGGCTGGCAGCGATAATGGAAGTCGCATTCAACCTGTTCCATCACAGTCAGAATAAAGCAAAACGAACTAATTCCGCGGGAAAGGAGCATTGGGTGGAAAACGCTGGGCGAATGCTATTTCTTCTCCGAAAGAGGATGTTAAAGGCAGGATAATCTACTTTCCGCCCTTCCTCGACACAAAGACAAACCTAACGGGGCTTATCGGTTTCAATTAGGTGTGTCTGGAGCACGGATGCGCTTCTCCCACGCTTACTGTCTGATTTGAATCTATAGCAGTCGATGGAACTACTCGCTGCGATTGTGTATCGTAAAAAATTGTACCCCGCTCAGAATGTTTGGAATGTTAGTTCTCGTAAGCAGCATTCCAAGGTTGTTCGATAGGGTAGTAATTTAAATTTAGTTCTTATCACTCCGGGAAAAGGCTATTAAAATGATTTTCGCTATTTTATTTTAGAGGCTTCTTGGAAAATTCCGTCGCGTCGTCATGATCATCTCGTTCAAGCACATAGAACAGTCTCGTTATGTGGTATTTCACTTTATCTGACACGGGTTCTGATTTAATCCAATCACGTAAATCGAAAAATGTACGCAATAGTTATCGTTAGGTGGCTGTTAGTCCTTCCGTTTGTAGAGCAAATGCCAGGCGGATAAGTGATACCCAGGCCGTACAATTAGCATTTTTTCAGACTCCAGGCCGATTCAACCGTTGTGATAATCAATGTTGATTATCAATTATTTGTTTATCTTTTGTTTTAATAACTCAGAATATCATTTTTGTTTTTATAAGTCATTTTTTTATTGCAAAAAAGAGAAGGGAAAGATTGTTTCAATGGCCGAGTTTTAACGAGAGTTAAATGAGATCAGAGATTTCAAGTGGTTGAAATTTAGTTTGATGTGAGTAATAGTAATTTACTTTAATGTGATAATAGTATTTTAGTTTAATGTGAGTAATAGTAATTTAGTTTAATGTGAGTAATAGTAATTTAGTTTAATGTGAGTAACTGTAATTTAGTTTAAAGTGAGTAATAGTAATTTAGTTTAATGTGAATAATAGTATTTTAGTTTAATGTGAGTAATAGTAATTTAGTTTAATGTGAGTAATAGTAATTTAGTTTAATGTGAGTAATAGTAATTTAGTTTAATGTGAGTAACAGTAATTTAGTTTAATGTGAGTAACAGTAATTTAGTTTAATGTGAGTAATAGTAATTTAGTTTAATGTTTTCAAGTGGTTGAAATGAGTTTATCGCAACCCATTTGGCGACCCAACCATAGCCGCTTCAATGTATTGTTTGGTCGCCAAATAGGTTGCCATATTGGCGACAAACTCAAGCGGGACATTAAACTAGATTTCAACCGTTAAAGTGTCTCACGAGGATGAGCTTGCATATACCTTGAAATACATTTAGCAACGAGAGGAAATCACAAATATGGGCGTGCTGCATTTCAAACGATGGTGTGACATAATGGCTAGATATCATCAATCTGCAGGGAAGCAATTTATTATCGCAATTAAAAATGCTTTGTTTTTATATATTACTTTTTAATGATCGTTTAATATTTGTTACCACGGCAGGTCAAGATTATTAGTTGTAAATTATAACGCTTGTCTTTTTATATTGAAATACAGTTCAGCATGAAAAATATTAGATTTAACACTGGATACAGAGTATTTTACATAAACGGAGTTCTCTCTTTTACTTAATCTATTATCCGACATTGGCCTTCATGGCGGATAACCGAGACTCTACGACACTAATCGTTAATGAATATTTATATTAATTTCATCTTTTCTTGGTTATGCAAGATATCCATAAAGTTCGTGTATGGTTTAAAATAATTTGATGTTCAACAACGTATATAGCATATTAAAAGTTTTATACGTTATATAAAAGTACATGAGCCTCAAAAATTCCTAAAAGAGATTTTAAAGTTTGATGAATCTATATTTTTTTTTACTTTAGCAATTTTATATTTAGAAATTTAACTTAAAAGGAGTTATTTTCAGAATTACTGTTGACCCGAGGCTACTCTAAGAGAGAGAGGAAATTGAATTCTTGGGTTAGCTGAACTAAAATCGACTAATGTTATCTAAAAACAGTTTACGGCTCTTTACAAGAAAGAAGTACTACTCAGGAATTCTATATCCAAGTGAATGAAAATTGTAAAGAAGTAAACAAAGAACCCAATTAATTATTTCTTCTAGTGAAGTGATTCTAAAAAGTTTGCAAGTTTTAGTTAAATTTCTAAAAATAAAATTTCAGTAGACAAAAATATCTTGATTCATCAAGCATTCTAAATCATTTATACAAATCCTTTCTATCGCATATTTTTATAAAGTTACTACTATACAAGTGGTTGCAAAAAGGTATCCCTACTTTGAAAGGTTGCTTGTATATTTCCATAATCAAAAATCGTAGAGAACCATTTGTGATAGTATTATTACAAATAAAAATTTGATATGTTATTCTATTTCTTTGAGTACAATTTGATGTTTTCCTATCTATAATGGACAAGAATTAATAATAAAAATGAATATGCTTGTAATTAACCAAATTTATTTTATTTTTCAAAGTTCTTATTAAAATCAGTAGAAGTCCTGCGATTATGGGAGAAAGACGGATAAATTTAGTTGATTTGAAAAAATAATTTGTTCTTAGAACTTGAAGACATCTTATTGCTAAAAAGAGTTGGCAGTCATTGATAATCCAAAAATCCAATTTATTCTTGTCTAGGCATATTAATTCATGCAGATCAGACATTACAAAAACATCTTCAAAATGCATCTTCAGATGCAACTCTTCTCTTTTATTTTAATCAAGTCCAAGCCATGGTAAAATCTTACGCGTGAAGATAGCGGGTGTTACCAGGAACTGTCACATCGTTAAAAGAGAGAGTCGCAAATACGCGGCGAGCATAAATACTTTCGAAAGGAGAATGCTCTGAAAAACGGGGCTCGTGAAACATTAAGATCCTCGCAACTCTTTAAGTTAAAGTAGAAGTGCTTTAATCTTAGAATTTAGGTAGAAATAATGCGTTTGAGTTGTTTAAAATTAAATTTTATGTATATATATATATATATATGTTAGCGTTAAAGTATGAAATCCGTTATTCTATAGAATAACGGTCGACGCATCGTTAAAATGTAAAATAGCCGACATGATGCAGCCTGTTTGTTAGTCAGATTGGTTATTTGTATTTTCAGCATCTGAAGTGGGCACCGGAATTTTTTTTTATTTTTAAGAAACAGCCTACGTCTTCGCTAGTAGCGGGAGCCGGAAAATGTAAGGAATCTGCGTTTTTTAAATACTGACATGAAGTAGGAAAAATTGTGCTCGCGGTGCCTGCGGCATCTGAAGTGGGCGTCGGGCAAATTTTTTTAACTTTAAAAACATCCTACGGCTTCGCTAGCAGCGGAACACGGATCCTAGTAGCTTTGCTAGCTCATTGAATGTAAGGAATCTGCGTTTATAGTGGAATTTGTCCATAACTTTGTTCCTAATAGAGATACCGAGACAATTCCTGTATATTCTGGAACCTTCATTTTGTCACCAAGTTCGCCACATTTCTCGCCAAGGTTCCTAAATATTCGCCAAGTTTGTAGCCAAGGTCGAGTGTCATTGACTTCCTTCCAATACGTATTCCTGTAAATCTCTCTTTCCAACTATAAGAATAATATGGCAAGAAAGCGACATTACAGTTTTATGACACTATTATAGTGGTTTTAATTTTCCATCGGTTATGGCTGATATTCAATCAGTGTGAAATTTAGAAAAAAGCGGACTTGTTTTAATGTCATAATGTTTATTTTACACTTTAACGGTCTATCATTAGTTATTCTATAGAATACCTAGTTATTTCATAGAATAACTAGGTAAAGTATGAAATAAATAATTTATTTTACACTTTAACTGACATGATCAGTTAATCTATAGAATAACTGAATTATACACTTTAACGGTGACATCCACGAGCGTGTTTGTAAAACATCACAATATATTCTCTGCAAAATAAAAAAAAATGAAATACACGAATATTGATGAAATAAAGTTAATATAAGAGAAGTATTAGTCACTTTAATGGAATACTTCAGAAGACCATCTTTTAAATTCAACTCTTCTCTTTTATTTAAATGAAAAATTGTTAATCTTGCTTCTTTCAAACACAAAGGAAAATCAAGTTTGCAAAATATTAATATAAGAGTAGTATTGGTCACTTGAATGGAATATTTCAAAAGCCCATTTTCTAAATTCAACTCTTCTCTTTTATTTAAATGAAAAATTGTTAATCTTGCTTCTTTCAAACACAAAGGAAAATCAAGTTTGCAAAATATTAATATAAGAGTAGTATTGGTCACTTGAATGGAATATTTCAAAAGCCCATTTTCTAAATTCAACTCTTCTCTTTTATTTAAATGAAAAATTGTTAATCTTGCTTCTTTCAAACACAAAGGAAAATCAAGTTTACAAACAATTGTGTTACCGCCATTGGGTTGGTTACAATTGGATTGATCACCATTTTCTGTTCTTCAAAGAAACCATCGAATATTTATAATATGAATAGCCGAAATCTACGAAATGACTTACATGAGTGATTAATTGATTGACTTTCATATCCATTGTTGACTTATTTCTGCAATAATTCTCTTCCGTGGCAATATACGAACTCATAATCCTCTAGAAATTGATATATAATCCTCTTCACTTAGAACGTTGTATCCCT
Source organism: Araneus ventricosus (assembly GCA_013235015.1). Taxonomy (NCBI): domain Eukaryota; kingdom Metazoa; phylum Arthropoda; class Arachnida; order Araneae; family Araneidae; genus Araneus; species Araneus ventricosus. The sequence goes on from BGPR01002338.1 coordinate 56,971, forward strand.
TATAAACAACACAAGGATTATATTGTTTATACTGTTCGGAAAACTATTTCAGAAGCAAACATTTTCCATTAATAATGTGAATCAGGATCTCCGTAAGATATCATAAATTGAATGTCAACACATAATAAAGCGTCGCTGTTAAATAAAGGTTCTGTCTGTAAATGAGATGACAGTAACAAATATTTGCAATAAAAATCATATTTAATGTTATGCAAGCAGTAGTTCTCATTTATCACCACCTTAACCGGAAACAGTTGAAGATAACAGGTTTCAAGCTGGTGAGAAGCGGAAGTTTGGAGATGCGTAATCAGTGTAGTTTAGTTTAGTTGAATCAACGTCCCGTTCTAAAGCTACACTAGGGCTATTTTAGATCGGTTCTCGTCATTTTAAATCATGTTCAAATGACGATCACAATACCTGAAGCGGTTATCTCCTCTCGAAATTTCTGCACCAGACCAGTCGGAGGACATTTGACCCTCGACCAATTTACGGTGAACAAGGTCCATATCGATTCTTGAGCCAGCGACCATCAAGCCCAGAAACGAGACTCAAGCGGCCCCTTGGAGGCGACCATCAGGTCCAGAAACGAGACTCAAGCGGCCCCTTGGAGGCGACCATCAAGTCTAGAAACGAGACTCAAGCGGCCCCTTGGAGAGTGGGATCACCGTCGTCCTGGTAATCTGTTCTCTGTTCAAAATTACGAGGTTCCTTCGAAAGCAGCTCTTTTGTGTTGATTCAGAATGGGTCGTTAATATAAACAGAACTAAACTTAAATGGCAAGATAAATAATACTCTTCGATAGTTGCTTCCTAATCTGGACATCTTAATTTTAACATTGGTTTTTTGTATGTTACAGGAGAGTGGTCAGTAGCAAGAAGAATTTTGCGATCTGTCATTTTGTAATGGACCACAAAATAAAAATACGTTTTTTATTCTGTTATAGTTAAGAACCAGAACTCAATTGCCCTTTTACAATCATTGGCAATTTTTTGAGTGAAAAATATGTTTACAGAAAAAAAACTAAATATCATTTTGTAATTAAAATTGTTTTAACTGATGAAGACACAGTTAAAACAATAAAGAAAATTATTGAGGAGGACATTTTAACTTAAAGTAATTTTCTTAGAAACTTAGATTTCGCCAATCTAGACACGCAAAATGCTAGTGAATTCAAACTGTCTTTTATTCATTCGCAATAAAACAGACTAAATAATGATATTTTTTAGATTTTTATGTGAAATAATTGGTTACAGCAGCAGTGTCAAACGAACTTACTTTTTATACTAAAAAATACAATAGATAAAATCATGTCAATAGAAACATCTCATTTTGTACTAAATTAATTCTTGGAAAATATTAACTTAACGTATACCTATAACGTATACCTTTTTTTAACTCTACACAAACTGACACTCATAGTCAGGAAATTATTCTTGGTTCGTTGTTAAGAGCGGTTAAATTTAAAGCAAACGTATGGAGTTGAAATCACTGGAACAAAAAGGTTCCAATTTGCAAAAGAATATCTGAAGGGCAAAGAGAATGGAAAAACGTCAATTTCAGTGACGTGAAAAAGAAGTTCGCGTTCAGCTTTCCAGATGCTCTTTTTCATCTACTTTATCTCGGAATAAAGCATTGACTTTCGCAAGAAACAAAGATGTGAGATCGTGAGAAGTGTCTGAAGTTGACGTTCAGCTTCAGATAACGTTTTCTGTTTTCTTTTTCCATAAAAGAAGTTCTAAATGTAATTAATTTTGAAAACGGTTTGATTCGTTTGTGAGTAAAATCGTTCTTTAAATTAAATTTTGATGTATGATTGAAAGCATCAAAATTCAAAAAATATTTTGAATAATTCTTTTTGATTTGCCATATTCGGTAAACTACAGATTAGAATACTGTAATTCAGAAGCGAATTCTCAAATTCCTATTTCTAAGCATTCTAATATTTTCTTATTCTCTTTTTCTACTTTTAGTTTCCTTTGACTTGGCAGTGTCTAAAAAATCGTTTATGAAATTCAAAATTTAATAGTATAAATATAGCAAAATTTTATAGTATAAAAGACACATTTATTAATGTCAAACATAGTTGAATTTTTTTATTTTCATTATTTTCTACCTATTTTGCTTGAGATGAATTTTTTTTCGCAAACTCATTACCAGGTGATGCCACTCGTATAGAATCAAAATTTTATATAATAAATCGATTAACTTAGAATTAAGTTCCGAAAATATTAAAATAGTGTATTGTCATCAAGAACCCACAAGTGTACAAAATTTCATAACTCCAGCACATCAGGAACTCTGAGTGAAAAACTAATTACTAGGTTCCACCTTCACAAACATGAAACAAAGTCAAGTTAAATAAAAGTGTTTAAAAATAAATTCCTCCTGAATTATTTTTCAAAAAAATTTAGTTTCATTCTTTGGGTTTTTTTGAATTTTCAGTATCTCATAGGCATTTCATGAAAGCCAAAGATTTGTAATATAAATTTCGATTTTAAACCTGTAAATATATATTGTTAAAATTTATCATAAATTATTTAAATTTCGAAAAGATAGCTCTATATAGAGAGCTCGACCAAAAGCTCGTATCACTCAGCGGCACTCATTGGAAAATGAGAACTAGAAAATAATTCTTTTTTTTCCCTTTCATAACATGAACAAAGAAAAAAAAATATTGGGAAAACTTTATGGACGAGTTTTCTGTTTTGTTTTATTTGCGGTAAAGTAGTTTTTCTGCCGGGCCCATCAACTTCTGGTGATAATGTTAAGTCCATGGGAATCTTCAAAGTTTCAACACTCTGTTTGAAGATATTAATTAATGTTTAAAGTGGAGTTTTTTTAATGTTACGCCTTAAGAATACTTTGAAAATATTAATGTTCCCATTGCTGCGACGCTCAATGTTTACTTAAAATAAGAGCCTAATTTTGTGGAAAGGTTGGCATAATTATGCTTTATCGCTCTTTTTGGAGATTTCCAATGTGTGTTTGGCGGTTAAATTTTTAACCATACGATTTAGATAATCACTGATGGTTAAATTTTTAACCAAACGATTTAGCTAATTCCAATAGTTCCATATAGAATTTAAATGCTTTAAAAGCTTTTTGTAACCGATTTAAAAAAAAAGTATTACATAAACTCAAATAACTCGAATTCAACGCTTTGTGTATTAAAGAAAGAACTGATTCGAACTTGGCGCTTGATAAAGTTTCCAAATGGATTTGGCGATTGCTTAAATCGCAGGGTTACCGGAAAACTGTCAGTGAATCCAAAATGAACAAACAAGAAAACTCGTCCATAAACTGAATTTCTTAAACATGTTTACCATGGCAATTTAAATATTTAAATACGGATTATTAAGGTGATGTCGAAATTTGAAAACTAAATAGCCATTAAAATTTCTACGCAGAAAAGTTAATCAAGAAAGATGGAATATTTTGTGGAATCTCTTCTCTATTAACAAAACCGTCTCAGATATTAAGTAATATATCCGATATACTGAAAGATTATATTGACTATTCTTCAGTTTTCATATTAGCACGTTTTAATCCACTAAAAATTCTGTCTATATTACAAGTAAAATGCATCATGTCATTTTTATGTTGGAATCATCTGTGTATTTTATATGAGTGAAGTTACTGCATAAGAGAACTTGCGATTAGATGTTCAAATGATGTATACAGATGCCTTTCTATGCAATTTGGAAGTCTTGTTACTTGATCCTTCAGGCAGATTCATGTATATTGTAAGAAGAATAGCTGCAAGACTACTAAAATAAAACAGCTTAAATGTTTATCACAACTTGCTATTTAAAAATAGTTTGTTTATGTAAGCATGAATATCAAATTATGCATAGGGGAATCAATTGAAATTAAACACGATAAATATTACCTGTGGGCTTTACACATTTTTAGAACGATTTCAATAAAGAATTTAAAGGAAGCAAATGTTTTGGAAAGAAAATTTCTGGCAACAGCTTATAATCTGAAATGAGGGATATCGTCTGCTACTTTTAAATTTATTCTTCGTTCAAAATGTCGCATGTAAACAAGGTGTGGATTGAAGGATATGTGGAAGGATGGTTCCGAAGAGAAATATTCCTATTCCATAATTCGAAAACGTTGTGAAATGCATGGTATTAAAATTTCTAAGTGCAAAATGAGCAACATTATTAACAGAAAAGGGAAAAACCGTCAATCATTACTTCTACATGGAAAGAAGACTCCAAACGAATACCTGAAAAAGGTAAGCACTGTTTCAAATATTTCTAAAGTGAAATCGCTGGTTATAAGAGAAAATACGCCGACCAGAAATCAATTGCAAAGTCTTTAAATACAACTGTAGCAACAATAAATAAAATAACAAACCAAGATTTACAACTTGAAAAGGCAAAAAACATAATGTTCACCAGCATTTTTGCCGAGGCATGTGGTTAAACGCTGAACAGTTTGTAGAACCCTGTATGAAAACTATTTAACAGGAGACAAATGGAAATAAATTTTGATCCTTGATGAAGCATGGGTTTACCTAAATGACTGCAACAAAAATAGGTCTATTTACTATCGAAAACGAAGAGAAAAAAATGTACAAACCTGGTTCCGTCAATGCAAAGAAAGTTAAAGTAAGTTATTTATGATTGTCGCAGTGCTCTCCTACAATGGGAACTTAAAAATAAGAAAAGTGGGAAAAAATGTTAAAATCAACTCAACGTACTATTAAGAGAAAGTTTTACGTCCTATATTAACAGGAGAAATTCCATTTCTTTAACCCCATGACTTTCCAAGAGTGAAATTTCACCAAGAAAAAGTTGGAAGTCATATTTCGAAAAGTACCACTGCATTCTTTGAAAAAATGAAGACTGATAAAGATATTGCATATATACCTTTCCAACAGATTCTTGCAAAGTCCCGTGATGTTCCACCTATGGACTATAGCGCATTTGGTCTGTTGAAAAGAGCTCTTTCTATGCGCAAACCCACCACGATTGATGGACTCTGGAAAGTAGTAGAAGAGGGATGGAAATAAATATCCCTGGAAATTTTACGAAAAAAATTCCTTCTATCATGGAAATCACGATGCAGACTTATAGTCCAGGAAAACGGCTATCACATCGAACATTTTAAAAAAATAGTCTTTACCTTTTAGACATTAATTAAACGCCCCCGAAATCGTTCTAAAAATGTGTAAACATCCTCTGCATCTGGTCTCCAAATGCAGTTAGTAAAGCAATAAAATTGTTATGGAAGATGTTTGAAAGGATAATATGGAATTCAGTTACAAATTTCTAACAACCTATTTCCCAGGGCATACAGGTAACACGCTGACATCTGGCAAAATACAGAAAATTAAATTGCAATATATTGTCCTCCAGCACAGATTTCTAACTTAGCCAGCATTGATTTCTGCAACAGTTAATAGAAATTTCGGGTAGAAAATTGAACTGAGCAAATCTAATTCTCCGAAACCATACATACATAAATTTAGAACTGACCCCAGTGGAAAAGAAAAAAATATTTTAAATTAAATCGGATGCCATCTCCCTTACTGAGTCAAAAAATTCCTTGGAGAAAACCAAAATCATTATTTGCATTTCTCTGGAAGAACGAAAAACATTTTTATGCAACTCTCCAACATTTGAGATATGCATTTAGACATATCCCATCTCCCCAATCACTTGTACCTGAGATGTTTTCTTGGCTTCCAGAAGAAAAAGCCGAATTCAGACCGCAGACTGCTTACGTTATTATAGTAAGTTAATCGAAGGACTTTCGCTGAAAGGGAATCGTATCCAGAAATGCTCTGAAAAATTCTCCAGAGAATTTTCGGTTTCTTACTCTACAGACGATAGATAAGAATTTCTTTCCTATCTGCCAGAAACTGGGGAAGAGAGAGATTTAGGTAAAGAATTAAAAGAAATATTAGATAGGATGAAGTTTGGAAAGAAAAAGTGGTCAGGAAAGCTGAAGATAGTTTATTTTGCTTTAGACCATATAATGTTAACTTGATTTTTTTTGGGACTTCGAAACTATAGTTATTCGAATCGAAAAAAGTTATAATTTAAATAAATTGATAGTTTCAGAAAATAGGTTTTTTTCTGTAAATTAGCATTTGAGATGCAATGAAACCGCATTTATTTCCTGGAAACGTGACAATAATACAAAGTAGCGAGCCGAAAAATCTGTTTAAATGTCTCTACATAATAACGCAAAAGTCGGTAATTCCATATGGTAAGTGATTAATTATAAAAAACTAATTTGAGGTCTATCTGTTTTTATATATTGAGAAAAAAGGAACCAAAAATACCCGACAGAAGGTTTCGAGTTTAACAAATAAAATCGTCGATTCTTCTATAATTTTGGGCAGTCAGATCTTGAATTCAGAGCCTTAAAAATCAGATCTGCCAACTGCTCTCTCCTACTTCATTATTTCATTGAGTACGAAGTTTAGTAATCAAAATGAAAAAGAACAAGATAGAGATAAAAAAAACACCAAGAAAGTTTTCCTAGTGATACCGTGAACTCTTCTACTGATAGAGAATCTTCTAGAGATACTGTGGATACTTCTGTCATTATTTAAGTTTCCTTGATTTAGTTATTTAATTTATTTCAAATTTTTTTCCTTTAGGTTGCTAAAATGCTTTTTCTCCAGTATGATTCAATTTCAAGTCCATCTAAACAAATTACAAAGAATCATAATGTTTCTAGATACGGGGACATGAAGTGCTGAAATATATCTAATTTTGAGATGTATGAATTCAAGCAACAGAACAAAGACATACACAAAAACGTTCATATTTATTTCATACAGAAAAAATATTCATATTCTGTCAAAATCCATCGTTCTGAAATCAAACAAAAACTTCTATTCTTTTTAATTTAAAGCGTTTTCGTACACCATGAAACCAGCCAATTACTTAGCCCTTCAATGAACATTGGAAGAATTAAATTTTAAAACATGCGAATAGTACAACGTAAATAAATTATAAAAACCTATTATCCAATCATAAACACAAAGAAAAGTGTTTTTTTTCAAAATCATATCATAAAAACAATATTCAATAAATTTGCTTGAACTTAAACCTTTTTGATTTCCTTGGGAAAAACTGTATTTGAGTATATTAAAAATTTTAAAATTCTTCTTTAAAACCAACAAAAACAACCTAACTTGAGCCACAAACTTTCGAATAGTTCCAATTTCTGCGACGGTTAATCGTAATTCTGAAAATTAAATAAAGCAAATCTGACATTCCTCACAGCATACATACATCCAAGACCAACTCAGCGAAAAAGAAGAGCATTTTAAATTAAGTCAGATGTCATTTCCCCTACGTAGGAAGAATCAGAATCAGAAAGTTCTTCGGAGGAAAACGAAATCCTTATTTGCATTTCTCCAGCATAACGAAAAACAGTTTTGTGCAACTCGTCAACATTTGACTAATGCATCCAGACATCCCATCTCCCCAGTCACTTGTACCTGAGATGTCTTCCTGGCTTCTGAAAGAAAGAAACAGAATTTAGACCGCAGTCTGCTTGCGTTATTATAGAAAGTTAATCGAAGAACTTTGGCTGAAAGGGAATCGTATCTAGAAGTGCTTCAGAAAATTCTCCAGAGGAAATTCGCTTTCTTACTCTAGAGGAGATAGATAAGAATTTCTTTCCTAACTACCAGAAATTGGGAAAGGAAGATTTAGAAATAGAAAAAATAGCTGGTTGGAGGAAAATAAGAGATTTAGAAACAGGAAGATAATTTATTTATTGTGGTTTATTTCGGTTCGTGTTTAATTCGTATCGTGGCTTGCAAAGGTGTGTTAACCTTTGTCGATTTTTGAAGAAATTTCAAGATGTAACAACTTGATAGCTTTCAAGGAATATATTTTTCTTGACTGGCCCACATTTTCTCGGACATAAAATTGCTTTCTTCATAAGCATCAGCGAAGAAAATATTCTTGATTCATTTTCCATAAATAATTTTTTTTCTGAACAGGTAGGTCTCTTGAAATACCAGTGAACGTGTTTTTGCAAGATAAACATTATTTAGTTTCATAAATAGTGTCCATTTCACATGCGAAAAATTGTAAATGCGTTGTGTAAACAGAGACAGATTCATCTTGTTTCTCTTTCATGTTCAACTGTCGATCTCGATCGATTTTTCAATGCATACTTTCTTGCAAATATTTTGAATTTCTATTTGAAATATCATGTTCAGTGATATTAACTATGTCTTCTGACGTGAGAAATGAGACTGTAAAGTTCGTGTGTTGATCTTTGAAATTTACAGTCAAAGCTAATCTATGTTGCTAAAATAAAATCAAGCAACAGCATCCGAGCATATTATACATGTGCATAGAATGAATTGTAATGTCGTATGATTGGATAAGAAGTTCGTTTTATTGCCAAAATAGAACCTAAGGGTATTTAGACATCTTTTTAATGAAGCAAGAGAAAGAAAAATCTGGTAGAAAATTCGTATTCACTCATACGAAGTCATTATTTCCAGTTCACTGTCTTATTATATCTTCGAAGCTCTTCTCCATTCATTTTAACGTAGGACTACGTTCTACCCATTGGGGTCTCAGGAAAGAAATTTATTCACATGCCAAAACACCCCACAAAACTTTGTATGGGAGATCCTCTATATCTCGGTAACTACATATGTTAAAAACATAAATAAGGTTTTATTTTAGAGATAAAGGGTAAAAACAGAAGTTACAAAAAAATCTTTCTCAAACTTTAAGACTTACGAGGAACTTCGAGAAATAAAAGAGACCGGGAGTAAAGTAGTCCTACGCCTTTAACATCGGCGGCTGTTTGAAAAGATAGCCTCCGTCATTTTTTTATCCTGGTTCCTCCTACGTTGATGTGCCACTTTTTTCCTTCTATTTTTGTTTCTCCTCCCATATCATTTCCCTATTAATCTACGCACTTAACTGTTGATATTTTAGTAAGGTAGGTGAGCCAAAGGTGGCCAGTGTTTCTAAGGTAGACCACCCCCAAAAGTAGAATTAGTTTCATTTTCAATCACAAAATGGCGCTACTGCATTGTAAAACATGTATCTGCATTGCGCACGTTTCTGAATTTGAAGTGATAAAATTGTTCAGCCGCCTTTGTATGCAGTGATTTCACTTTTAAGGAGTAGTCGTTCTAATTTCCAGGTTAGAAGATATTTAATTTACATGTGTTCAAATTCTTAGAAATTTGAGTTACGATGCGTTCTCTGAAAGCTTATTTCTTTCTCTTTAACCACATTTACTTCAATTCCTATAAATTTATCATATTAATAGTTTTCAGTCGTGCAAATGGCGACCAATGTTTTTCTGTTGTTACCTTTTATCTCTAAAATGGCGAATCAATGTAGTAAGGGTAATTTTCAAAATTTCTACTTAAATATCCCAAAAAACTTATTACCATTTATTGTTAAATTTATAACAATAGAAGTTATATTTTTATTTAATTACTGAATTGTGGATATAGTTTTATTTGCACATCAGAAAAATAGTTGTTAGTTATTGCTATATCCTAGTTATTGTTATAAGTATAAACATAAAGTTTTGAACATTATAACACTCTTCTAGAAGTAAAAATAGTTTTCCGAGTACTTTTTTAGCATTTTAAAAGTGATTTCAATATATGGGCCACCTTTTGAACACTATGCGCCAAAGGTGGCCCACCAGCTACAATTTCGAAATTGTATTGTAAAAATAATCAAATTTTATTTTACAAAGAAAAGTATACTTGATATGTGTTAGAAATAAGTGTAAAATGTTTAAAATGTTACAAAAAAAAATTCAGCCACACACACCTAACCAGAAAATTATGAAAAAAGCCTCAAAGCTTATGGCCACCTTCTGCTCACCTGCCTTACTTCCATTAGTTATCATCTATAAGTCAGTCATCACCTACAATACATAGGTCAAACTGACGTTTTGTACCCTGGTCTTTCCCCTACGTTGGTTTGCCATTTCTTTTCCTCTATATTTTATATCTCCTCTAAGATCACTTGCCTAATATTCTACCCACAAAACAATTTCTATAGAATTTGAGTATTTCAATCTGCTATCATCCAATTAGTTATCACCCCACACCCAGTGTTAGTCCAGCTGGATAGTCACTCAGGCTAGTTGTTTTGGGACGGTACAGTATGTACTAGACTAGAGATTATCATATGAGCATCCAAGCCTTTCCCCGTTTATTCAGAACGCTTACGTTTATGGAATCAAATTTTGTTAAATTAATTGCTCCATTGATAATTCAGCCTCGAAAATTTTAAAATAGTGCATTTTCATCGAGAACACGCAGGTGCAAAAAGTTTCAAAACTATAGCTCACCAGGAAAAGGGAGAAAAATCAATTACAAAATTCCGTCTTCTCAAACTTGAAAGATTCCATTTAAATAAGAAAGGTTAAAAAGTTAGTAAAAATATTATCTCGAAATATCAAGTTGCTCATTGCCAATGCGAGTTTCATAGAAAATGAATAATAACTATTTTTAAAATTATTTTGGCATTTTTGAGGCTTTATTGAGACTTTTGGGTATGGTTTTCAAGCATCAGTTTATTCAGTTCTCTTTAAACTTCTGATACTCCAATAAAATATTCTCTATACAAAAATTAGGCACATTCAAATTAAATTGAATTTTGTGTGTATTTTATCATGCCATGTAGGTGACGGATTTGTATCATGAGAAACAGCAATTATCCATTAAAAGCAATTAACAGCATTTCTCTCACTATTGAAGAATTTTTCATTACATCAGAAACTCCAGAAAATTCGTGAACCCACAGAATTGCAATTTTTCTATCATTTACAGCTACATTTACTTATTGACTGATCCTTCATTAAAATATAAGTCAATATGCCTAATGTACATAGCATATGAACACCCATAACATAAAATTTATCCCACATAGCAAAGAAAATTTTATTAAATAAAATATTTAAATGAAATAATAGTTATTTTACAAAATATTATAACTTCATTAAATCTTTATCAGTAATAATATCATGCGGACATAAGTAAGTATTATAGCTTTTATTTCTATTTGTGTGTTTGGAGCTATTACTTTGATATGACAACCAGTTGAAGAATTCCTCGTTTTGATTTATGTATTTCATTTCTAGATCTTGATTTTAGATTATAACCTTTATAAAAATCAGAAATGCCACCCAGTTTTTAATTAGAATACATTTCATCAGTATCATAACTTATGCATTGAGGGAAACGCAACGTTTCTTACCAACGATCAAAGGATTTTTATCCCTTCACACCACATCCGGATTCTCCGGAAGATTCACAGACCCTAAGAAGGGCGCTTATACCGCCATTTATCTCTGCAATTGCTTATTGATCCGAGGATCAGCCCTGATAGGGGGAGTTGTTTGCTGATTTGCTTTTATTTTGAAAATGCTTTCTGAGTTCGTTCACGACCTCCAATATCAGGATTCCTTGACACTTTTTTTCAGTTGTCGTTCAAGAACCACCTCTGTCACATTGAATATTAACTTTTTGGAGCTGTCAGTTCAAGACTATTGAAGTTGAAATTCCTTTTGGGAAGTTCCACTGATAGTGGTATGCAAGAAACTGGGTTTTTTTGCTAGGTATGTCGACGAATCAACCTTTACCACTATTATTACCATTCATTGAAAAATGAATAACGTAGCAAAATGAAAATAAGAATGTCAAACCAAAACATAACTTTACGAGACTATTTCCAGTGTGGTTCTGATGTAGAGAGTACCTAGAGCTTTAAATTTCCGTATTTTTTCTGTCATTGTAAATGCTTGAAGTATGGCAAAATTATTTCTGCGGAAACTATGCCACAGTTTGTTTCTGTTGGTTTATGTGTTTGATTTTTTCAAGTATTTAATATTAAAGACACATTTCTGAAACACATTCTATGATGCAAAAGCCCACATGTCTGTGGAAACTCTAATATTTTCCCATTTTGTAGTCCATATTTGTACCACAATGTAGAGATGCTTCAAAAATGCAGCAATTAACTGTAAGTAACTCCTTATCAAACATTAGTGTATTTCCCTACATACAAATAATATAAATATAAAACATAAGTAAAAAAGTATAAATAAGAAACAGAAGATTTAAACAATAACGATAGCAATACACCTTTTTGCGTGCTCAACGCAACAGCATCAAGTGATTGCATCAACAAAAAATTACAACGATTAATATTAAAAAACATAAAATAGAATTTAGAATGTAAAAGAAAAATATTCAAAATGGAAGGAATGAATGAGAACCTGAATGACGAACTTTTTCAAAGCCCACTCGCTATTGAAATTCTAAAATGGACAAAATTTCTGTCAAGGGTAAGATTATAAATCAAAAATATACCCTTTGTGGCCTGAATTTTGTCTAACCTCAATACAAGAAACATTTTGAAAAAATCAAGAGGCAAAAAATCCTTAATAAAAGTCCAAAAGTTACTAAAGTGTGCAAAATAATTTACCCTCTCTGCCGAATTAATTTATAGTTAATATCTTTGTTAAATTTTGCTAATTATAACTGTTATTTCCCTACATACCACACTCTCGCAATCCTGAAGATTCGCAGACACAAACGTAGGCGCTTATGCTAGCATTTATCTCTACAGTTACGTATTGATTCAAAGATGCGCCTTAGTGGAAGGGGTGTTAGGTGATCTGCCTTTATCTTCAAAATGCAATCGGAGGTCATTTACTGCCTCAATTATCAGGATTCCCTGGCGCCATTTTGATCCTATTTCTTGATTGTCTTTCAAGAAAGCTCTGTCGCGTCAGACATTAAGTTTTAGGAACTGTTGGTTTAAGATGAGAGAAAATGAGATTCTTTATTTGCTTCTTTGCTTGTAAATGCGTATTTACTCTTAGATATGTGTGAATATTTAGATGTGGCGGAGAGAAGGATCTTCAACATGATTAATTTTACTATATATTTAATTACTGCCGATTAAACAAAGAGATTCCGAAAAGTGAAGAAAAAGTTAATGGACCAACAGAAAAAAATTAAATAATTGTATGGCAATCAGTAACGAGGAAATTGTACGAGCACAGCGAATGCGATTTCTTTCTGCAGCTTCTTGTTTTAGAAAATTTTCCATTCTTGTAGCTAATTTCGAAAACTTTCCATAAATGTTCTTTCTTCCCAGACAGCAATTTTAGTTTGCAGCAAGCTTGCCACAAATTTGTCATGACAAGAGTGCAAGCTTGCAGCAAGTTAACGAAAGCTTCGAAGTCACCATGGAACGAACTTGCAGCAAGTTCGATTCAAGTTTGACGCGTCAAATTTTGCCATGACAAGTCAAAATCAAACTTGTTGCAAACTTACGTGCTATCTGGGTTTATTCGAAATCTGATTCAGTCGATATTTGTTAATGGGGGGAAGGGGTAAAACCGGGTACACTTGATTCTGGCGCTATTATTTTTCCTATCTAGCAGAAAGATACTAAATCACACTCTCCTAGTCAAGAAAAAGGAACAGTCATAGTGGCGTGTTGTAGTTGTTGAATTCACTGCATCTGTGAAAGTTTATTTGTTTTAATGCATCAACTCTCTGATGTTTGTTTGATTTTAAACTATCCTTACTTAAAAATCATTACAGTTATAAAAAATATATTTAGTCCTGCTTATTATACATTTACTAAGGATTTATACCCTATCAAACAATAAGAATTTACTAAAATAATTACGCGGTCCCATTTCGTTTTTCATAACCCGGGCAACCAGTACTGATGATTCCTCCGATTAAGACGATAAAAACACATCAGACGTTGATTGTTTATATTTTAACGATGTATTTTCTAATTTAAATAAAGAAGAAGGATTAATCCAGTGTAAAAACTGCCTTAGCTGCTCTCACGAAAGCTGCAGTGGCGCGGAGAAAGAAGAAAACTGCTTTACATGTGAATTTCATAACTAATATTCTTAAATTGTCATATAAAATAAAAATGATTGCAACTTTTCCCCTGAAAATCAAGTTTTACTAATTTCTCAGAACGTTAACATGTGTACCCGGTTTTACCTCACTAGTGGGGTAAAACCGGGAAGTTTAACTTTTTTTTTTATATGAAAAATCCTTGCTAAAAATTTTTTTTGATTCTGTGACTTTTCTGGAAAGATATATTTTACTCTGATAAACAATGAATATTTTAATAAAATTTGACAAGCTCTATGTCGAATATTGTAGCTCCAACAGGCCTTCGAAGCTTAGCTACCCGGTATTATCCCATTTTCCCCTATTTATTTATAATCTAGTTATTTAAAATTGAAAAAAGTCATGAAAACAGGATTGCAGAAGAAAACATGTTTGAAACATGAAAGTTTATTATGACTATTGTCGCTATTGTTTATATGCACCAAACTTTATTTATATGGCTGTAATAACATGTTCATAGGAAATCCATAACTGAATAAGTGAAAAATAAAAACATCTTTTCAAACATCGTAACTTTTCACAACTATCAGCATCAAGGGTTTTCACTGAAAAATTAATCTTTATGCTTAATCATCTAAGTTCTGTGAAGTTTTTATTTTTTTCTGTTCTGTCGTGTCGACAGAGAACAGTTTCACGCGTTGATCATGGATTCAGCTTTTGCTTTTTTAATGCCTATGAAGTATATTTAAAGCAAAAAGATGCAATCAATAAAAAAGATTTTAAAAAGCACACTTTTAATAGTATAAGTACTAAAAAGGAGAAACTAATATTTTGCCAAATATTTTTGATTGCACCAATAAGTCTTCCCAGATAGCAATTTTAGTTTGCAGCAGACTTGCACTGCAAATCTGCAAGCTTACAGCAAATTTGACACGACAAGAGTGCAAGTGTGAAACAAGTTTGCAAAAAGTTAACGCAAGCTTCGAAGTCACCATGGGACGAACTTGCAGCAAGCTTGCCTTGCAAACTCATTGCAAATTATTGCAAAAACAGAGTACGAACACAACCCAGGATAGAAAACGCGATCTACGGCTCCGAAGCAAACCGTTCGGCCAGTTAAACTCTGGGAGGAGGAGATACATTTCGCTAATACATCGTTCGATTCGATTCGTATACGATTTATTTTAAACTATTTTCTTGATTTCATAAATTTTTTGAGTTGCGAATATGATTTGAAGTCAAAGAGAGAGAGCGATTTTCGCTAATAACTACGTTTTGCTAGTAGAATAAATTATGAAATTAGAGTTCAAAAGTAATTAATTTAAAATGGGACAAAATATATAAGTTATTATTTTTCAACAAACATTGACTTTTTTTCGATTTAATTTTGTTTATAAATGTTAAAATTTCAACATTAAGAAAAAGGCGATATAGTTTTCTTTAAAGTAAAAACTTTTAGTAAACAGATGGAAAAAGTTTCATTTTTTTTTTTTACAAATTATCATTGATTTATTGAATTACTAAAAAGAAGGACGGTGTAGGAGATGCTATTAAAATCGGATGTTTTTTTTAAAAAACAGAAACAAAGATAATTATCTCTTTGTGCTATCTTTGCATCAAGCTTGTTTTGCAAATTTGCATTGCAAAGGAGGCGGCGCTATTTGTCACGGTGAACTTGCAGCAGGCTTGCAATGCAAAGAAGATGGCGCTAGTTGTCACGGTGAATTTGCTACAAATTCGCTTCAAGTTTGACACATCAAACACAAATTTGCTATGATAAGGTAAGTCATAATCAAACTTGCTGCAAACTTACGTGCTATCTGGGTTTGCTTTTAGCACATTTTTATTTTTACTATTTTCTACGTTTTAGTGTAGAACATATTTTATAATTAGTTATTGAAAATACTATGAAATATTGAAGCCAATGATCTTTTGAATTCATTACCAGATAGACAGAATCAAAATCTAATCAAATTAATTGATTAACTGATAATTAAGTTATAATTAAATTAATTGANNAACTGATAATTAAGTTATAATTAAATTAATTGATTAACTGATAATTACAAGTGTGTACTGTACAAATTTTCAAAACTCTAGCAGCTCAGGAAGTGTGTGAAAAATCTATCCTAAATGCCATTTTTGCCAACACGAAACAAATCAAGTTAAATATATGTATTGTAAGTGAGCACCTGGATTTTATCTGCAATTTCTGAGCAATTTTCCACGTTTTATGTTGACTAATTGGTGCTCTAAGACATAAATGCTTCAACCGTGGACTCTCAGCAGTGTTTCTCACCGACTTCACAAGGTTCTTTTTCTCCTCAGGCCCCTAGAAAGGTACTTCTACTGTCATTTATCTCTGCCGTTACGTATTGATTCGAGGGTAAGCTTTGATAGGGGAGGAGTTAGGTGATATGCCGTTATCTTCGAAATATCATCGAAAATCCTTCAAAACCTCCACTGTCAGAAATTCCTCGAGCCAATTTAAACCTTTATAACAATTGTCTTTCTAGGAAGCTCTGCCAGCAGCTCTGTCAAAGCATGATATTGTTACAAACATGGAAAGTCGCTTCCCAGCAATGTGAGTCTTATGGCTGGGAAGAGAGCTTTACAGGGGTAAGTATGAGATGACGGGCAGCAGCCACGTCTGGACCCCTGAACTTGACGACAAACTTGGCGACCATCTTGGCGATTTGGCGGCGAAATATGGTATACCAAAAGTGCTAGAATCTTCTCGGTATCTCTATTAGCAGAGGAGATACGCTTGAATGTACTAGATTATTCCATGTGACGTCATGAAGAGCGCTTGGATGACGGGGGGATGTTGATCGACTGGAATCGCCTTGGAGCGCGAACGTCTTTGGAGTTCTATCCGCTGTGCAAGCTAGTAAGCTGTTAGACGCCGAGCGGTATTGAGTAGTGTTGATCCACTGGAACGACTTTAGAGTTTCGTCTGCAGTGCGAACTAGGAGCTGGTGGACTGAGAGCTATTGAAAGAGCTGTCATTGTCGTTATTAGTGATTTGCTGACTGTTTGTGTTGCTAAATCTCAAAGTGCTGAACTGTTATTACCTGTGAATTGGTGTCTGTTTACGTTGCTAATCTGTGCAATATCTATTGTTTCCTGTTACCTGTGCTACGTGTTTTCCAGCACATTTGTGAATAGACCTTCATTCTCCATTATCCTGCGTGTTGGACTGTTTACACCATACACCCACAGAAAGACTTTTGTAACAATATTAACTGTCGTAAGCTACCTTCTCAAGACGCCAGACATTGAACTTCCTCATTTGAGGATTTTCTTCTCTGTTAGCTGTTTAAATATAACTTGCTGATCTCACTCAGAGCATCAGCAGTCCTTATACGCACGCCATTCATTTTCGGTCAAACCGGAGCATTCAAGCTCCTGACGCTTCAACTCACCAAAAATATAGCATGCGTCAATTAACGTCAGGAGAGAACTTGATCCAACACTCGAAGATAATTCGCCAAGACAAAAAAGGCACCAAGCGGTGTGCATATGACGGAAAAGTACCCAATATACAATATTCACAAAAGAAAGTTTCATGATCTTCATCTCAATTTGTGAATGAACACGTTTTTAACCTACGCTGAATTGATCTATTTTGACGTCGATCTGAACGTTCTCTGGCTCGCATAAGGCCATCTGCTTCATTTCGAACTGTTCTGTTCTGAATAATTTTTTTCGAGAAGAAGTTGTTTTACACCCGAACGAATATAGTAATACCCTATGCCTATGAAGTTAAGCCTAACATGGAGGAGGCTACCGGTTTTAGTTTGTAAACAAACCGATCATAGCCATCGGTGAAAGAGAAATTATCCTCTTTTCTGTGCCACGTACTTTAGAGTTTTATATATAGATTGTAAGCAAGCTTAATGGTCGAAGATTATGAATGTTCAAATTTGTGAGAGAAACTTCCAATCATTTAAATTCACTGAGATGTTCTTTTTATAGAACTTGATAATGTGACAGAATGAATGAACAACATTACATTTTTTCCATCTTAGTTTACGCTTTTAGATTTTTTGTCTCAATTTTAATTATAGTTTACGCTTTTAGATTTTTTGTCTCAATTTTAATGTTAGTTTACGCTTTTAGATTTTTTG
>BGPR01002338.1:84889-182390 GCA_013235015.1 Araneus ventricosus
GTTAACCGGAACATTAGATAAAGTCTCATACATTTCCATTTCGTGAAATTCGATAATTTCTTGATGCAGAGTTTTCTCGCTGCTCTATTAAAATGTCATTCATTTAATGATAAAGACAATGACTTCATGATACGCCAAATTTGCGCAGCTCTCCCCTTCTGGTTTGAAGTGTAAAGATTTGATACAGACTCTCCTGACTCGTTCCACATTTTTTCTTCAACAAAGCAATCTCTACAGTGGCCTTCTCAGCCCCCAATTGTGTAAAACCTCGCTCCCAGACGTTTCCTTGATGCTCATTCTACCACTGACACCAATTCAGAGAGAAATTTTATTTCGCTACGAAATCCATCGTCGCCGGCACAAAGGAGACTTTTGGGAGGAAGATGAGCAGCAGACGAAAGACTCGCGACGTCTCACAGATTCAATGTCCCCCCCCCCTTCTTGTCATACTGAAAGACACCCCACATCTTTTCCGGCTTGTTCCATAAAGGCCTCTTCGCACGTCTTCAAAATGGGGAGGAAAATTATGACAACCAACCAAAAGAGACGAAGGGAGCTGGGACATTAGAAAGATGGCAATTTGTTTCAGAGGCCCCGTGGACACAAAATCTCGTTATTTCATTACTCAAAGGATTATCGCATTACAGGACACGGAGAAGCTGAAAATGGGAGAATGGTGTGTTTTCTGACCTCCGTTTCTGATGAATTGTTTGAGTTCCTAGATAAAAATGTTAGGGCTAAAAGGTGTTTTGATGCAAATTCCTTTTTAAACACATCTTTGTGATTAACGTAATGATAAAGAGACAAACAACATGTTTAAATGTAAATGTATTGAGAATTATTTTGTAAATAACTTTATAGAGTTTTGCAAATATTGGTCTTCAAGTCAAAAGCTAGAAGGATGCACAATATTGTGAAATGAGAAAATAAGGTGACGAAAGTTGTTTAATGTCTTGGTGCATATTTCATCTTCCTCGGCGTCAAATGTCCTCACGTTGCGGTATAGAATCTCTTAAAGTGAGACGCCAACTCTAGTGTCATCCTCGTCATCTTTTCAGGTTAGAATAAAAAAGTTTGTCCCAGTAGTTAATGATATGTTTCAAAAACAAAACATTAACCTAATCAAGCAGTTCAATTATCAACAGCACAGAAATACGAATATATCACTTACCATAATTAAAACGAATTCGGTTGATTTTCTGACCTACAATAAACGGATATTTTGTTTACTAGGGCAAATATTCTGGAAGATATTGAAGTGTTTTTTGTATTAATCTGGGTCTTTAGGGAAAATAAAGACTTTCGGATTTTTTAAAAATTTGTCTTAAAATTTCTGCCACTCCTATTGTTTAATATATTCTGAAAACATTTTAAATGGTGTCGAGGTACAGTAGTCTTAGCATATTGCCGCATTAAGGAAAAGAAAGAAACTTCTTAACTTTCCTTGCTTTAAAATTATAAAAAAATGATGCAAGTAAACTAAACTTTCTGTTCCCTTATTTAATTGGTTTTCTATAAGTTATTAAAAATTTACTGGCAACATTGTGTAAAATTATCCATTTAAGAAAGTTCTAGAAGTTTCTATGTGATGGTAAAATTAAAACGCGTGCCTTAGTTTTTTAAATAAATTTTTATTTATTTTCATCTCTTTTCCCTGTTTAGTATTTTTGGTTTTCAAGCTGGATATCAGCTTTCTTTTGTTTCTCTTGACTTACATTCTGTAAATAAAACAAATTATTTTCTAAAACTGAACATTTTGATAGTAAATTCGAAAACTTATACGCACTCACATGTTAGTGGTTCAAGTTTTCCTTTGGACGTATTGCCAAAATTCTGAGGCTTTGAGGCATGCATTTAGTTCATTCGCTGGCGTTGCCTTTGGAATTGCAGGTAGAGTTTGACAAAAGTCTCCTGATAGTAAGATAACAACTCCTCCCATAATTCTATTGTCGTTTCGGGTATCGCCCATAGTTCGATCAAGAGCTTCAAAAGCCTTTTTGTTTGAAATTGTGCACTCATCCCAAACGATAAGTTTGCAAGTTCGTAGGACAGCCGCCTTACCAGACCTATTGCTTATATTGCATATAAGATTCTCAGTTTGAGCTAAGTTTAGTGGTAATTGTAACGCTGAATGAGTTGTGCGACCACCATCCAATATTGTGGAAGTTATTCCTGACGAAGCAACGGCAAGAGATATCCATCCTACTAGCCTACTACTAGAGCTACATCGAATTTCAGCTAGGATCAAATTTATTAGAAAGTTCATTCCAGTTCCACCAGGGGCGTCAAGGAAAAGAATGCCACCGTTCCCTTCAGCAATCAAATTAATCACTGCTTCATAAGCCGTTCGATGATCTTCCGTTAGTCGAGGTTTATTTGCTTCCACCATATATTGTAAAATATTGATGTAGTAGTTAGCTTCTCGTAGCAAATCTCTATCTAGAGTATGATGTTCTTGACTTGTTGGGAAGGGTAATAAAAGCTGAAGCAACGTTTTCCCACAAATTGATAGACAATTGTGGGAACAGATGTCAAGGTAAAAGCAGTCAAAAGAATCCCGTAATTGAGGGGAGAATCGTGTGACAGATGGCTCTTGTAAGGTCGAATCCCAGTGTTGATCGTCTTCTAGTAAACCGAGTTGTTCTCTGTATGTTTCACACACCTGCTCTTCAACAATTTTTAAATCTGTGAAAGGAGTGGTTCCCTGATGGTATGGATTAACAGACGGAGAAAAAAACACTCAGCGTTAATTGGGGGAACCGTGTATACATGTCCTAATGCATCAGAGTCATATACATAG
Source organism: Araneus ventricosus (assembly GCA_013235015.1). Classification (NCBI taxonomy): domain Eukaryota; kingdom Metazoa; phylum Arthropoda; class Arachnida; order Araneae; family Araneidae; genus Araneus; species Araneus ventricosus. Next base: position 87,690 of record BGPR01002338.1, read on the forward strand.
GGATGCCCTGCAAAGACACTACTTTGTTTTATTATATAAAATGATTCTTTAGACTTATTCCAAGGGTAACATTTAGGAATCTGTGTGTACAATAATGCTTTTGAGAATGTATCATCTTGGTAGAGCTTAAAGTAAGCTGTTGATGTTGTATCTGGTGGTTGAATAACTCTTTCGTGAGCATTATCAGAAGTGAAATAACCACGTTGGCCGTCTTCGAGGTGTACTCTAAGATGAACGACAGTTGTCTACTGGTCATGAATGGGGAAACGTAAGATTCGTCAAACTGCTTCATTACTTTTAATGTATGGGCCAATTTTGCACCATGCTATTTCATCATTGACTCCTGTTGCTGCATTGTAAATTTCTACAATATCCATATCACTACCCTTGTTGATGTATTTACAAATATATTTTATTGACTTGACAGAGCTGCAATACTCGACATTGATGTGTTCTTGGAACATCTTTGACAAAATAGGCGAGTAAGGTACAACCCAACGATTGCCGATTTCAACTTCATGATATTTATTGTTGACTCTTAAATTTATAACTGTTCTATGGCCTCCTTGTTCGGGCTTTCGCCGTCTGTCTAGTGGGTAACCATCTTCAGCCGTCTGTGTTTCGGAGATCATTTTTCTTGGGAATCGTTTCGTACACTTCTTATTTTTCATACATGGGGATTTCATATCTACGGCACCACAAGGACCGTGAATCATATGTTTTCAAACAATGATTCGAAAAGAACAGGATCTTGTTGTATATCGGAAATCTCCGCCCTGATAACATTGTCTACATCTCAGGGGCGTATTTTCTCTTTGAGCCATAACAGGGTGTGAGCATGCGGAAGACCCCTTTCTTGCCAGTCGATCGAATACATCCAGCAATTTACTTCCCCATAGATGCAGCTTTTGGTTGTGATGTCAATAAGTATTATAAGTTTTTGGCTAAAAACTCGAGCTATTGGATTATGGCGGTCCGCTGGTGATTGACCGTGAGATAGTTCTTCTTTAATTTTAGACCATGCTGTATTGCACGTGAATGTGATAAATAGGTCTGGGCGCCCGTACGATCGTACATGTCATGAAATTGTGTGCATACTCATGCATATGCACTGGACTGCCTATGTATGTTTCCGGAAGAATGACCATTCTGCCAATATCTCTAACATTTCCGTTGTTGGCTATGGCGTCTCTCAGATGAATGTATTTTTCTACTCGAAGTTTCTGCTGATTCATCTTAATATATAAAAGACGTTCACTTTCTATCTTGTCATACATGTCTACTATGTATTGCTGGAAAAGTTGTCGATAAAGTAGAATGCTATTTGATTACTCTGTACGGATCATTATCCGAAAAACGTAGAATTCCATGACCGAAATTTTCTTATTTGTAGTTAATCCCGTATCTGGTTTTGTTTGTTTTAAATGGAAATGGTACCCGTCCTGTCCCTGCCAGAAAATAATGGGATACTGTAGAGTGTCATAGGATCGATGTGTCTCTGCAATAAGTTCCAAATCTTCTCCTCTTTTCTGGATAATTATATCCCTCCGATCAATCCACAACCGTGACCATTGCCACTTCATTAACTTTGGTTGCGTTGGAACGTCGTTCAAGTTCTCCAACTTGTGTTTTTGTCCACTCGAATTATCAACTTTCACTAATAAGTGAACTATATTCTAAAGCCATTTTAAATAATTGAACCAAAACGTTATGTTGGTGCAGTAACCTTTGTATATCTAAAGCGGTTTCTCTTCTAGTACCCGAAATCTATTCACAGCGTTGGTTGGTTTCAACGTTCTCCTCACCAATGAAATAAATCTGTAAAAACTGCGGAGTCCTATCTCAGAACGGAAGTAGTGACTCAATATTGCGGTAGATTTTCTCTTGTATTTTAAAAGTTGACATGAATCCTTCTTCTCGAACGACAGCTGTATTTCAAAATGATGACATCTGAAAACATGCGTTATATTTTCATATGTTTTGAGGGAAATGTGTAGATTCAAGAGTTACTCCAGAAATGAGTGAATACAATGGTTCTGGTGGTTGATCAAGAGAGAGTAGTTTTACTTTCCCGTTAGAGCAATAGATTCCTAGCGGTTTCACGCCTGAATTTTTTAGCTCGACAATGCTCTCATATTACGTTCATTTTTCCAATAGCTGCTTCGGGGTGGAGTCAATAGTCTTTATTGGATCATACCTAAATGCCTCCAGATAGATACCCTGCCGCATGCTTGTTTGTCTTTTATTTACATGTTGTGATCAATCAATATACAATCGCTGCTCTCGATATTCAGATAACTCAGATATTCTTATGTTTTCTTTTCTAATGCGTTGTTGCCGTAGACACTGTTGAGTTTATATTGGTTCTTCAAACGCTCCGTAAGTGTTCTCGCCTAATGCTCTTTTGCTGTTGAGTCTGTGCAGGTTCTTCAGATGCCCGTAAGTTTTGTCGAATGCGTTTTTGCTGTAGACTCTGATGAGTTTGTGCAGGTTCTTCAAATGCCCGTAAGTTTGCGTTAAATCTTTAATCCCCTTTACACCCCCCTTTAGAGGGGCTAGCAACTTTTTAATAGCATAGTTAATCCTTCCAGGTTCTAAGGATTATTTGTGACGAATTTCGTTCAAATCCGTCAAGGGGTGTGGGATTGTATAGAGTTCAAACACACAGGCAAACAAACAAACATTGAATTTTATATATATAGATTTTGTATTTCCAAAATAATTATTTCAAAATTAATTATTTGAAATTTTCATAGAAAATAGACTTTTTTTATGTATACTATTAAAGACTGGTCAACTTTTAATAAACTTTATGCAAAAATGGTTTCTTTTTTGTACAAATGTATATTTAATAAATAACTAAATTAAGAAAAATTAAATTAAATGTCCTGGCTGAGACTAACGTATAAAGTTGCAAATAGGGATGAGACACAATATCTATTTCTTGAAATATCCCTTAATTACTATTGAATATGCAAATTAGCATACAAGGAACGAATAATTTTTAATAGACATAATTTAGCTGATATTCTTGGTTTTGATTTTAATTTGTTTTTATTTGAAAAAACTATGAAAATTTCAGGAATTTATTATTCAATCAAAAAGATTCAACAAAATGAAATTGAAAGAAAATACATCGTACTAACATCTTCTAGGTTGACAAAGCTTTCAAACTACATTCTTTACAGCTGGAAGGAATCCACGATTTTCTTGATAAAGTTTCCTGAGATTATATTTTTATCACTGTATAAACTTGGATTCCATAAAACTTTCCAGAAAGAGAGCTAATTTCAGATTCCATCTATCTACTTTCATTTTGTTTATTTATTTATTTTCATCTTTCTCAATAATATTCGAAATAAGGCAGAACCACTACGGTTCCAAACATCCAGCAATGAAATTTAAGATTTACGAATGAGACATATTTCCGTTATTTTCTGAATAACTGTGATTTTCATATATTTTTTTCCTCTTTTATTCGTACCCAGAATTCTAAATTTCAAAAGCTTCGAAAAAATCTGATTCTGTTTCTGCGCAAACATGATTCGAATGCGAATGCGCTGTCTCTGAATTGATATTTGGGAAACAGAAGTAACGGTCGCTGACTAAGTGTTACATTTCCGTTATCTTTTCCTTCCTCTTGAGCTAAAAAAATAAAAGAACAGAATATTTAAACGTGGACATTGTTTGTCATGGTGAAAACTTTTATTTATTTCTGTGTTTGATTTTTTTTCTAATTTCTTTTTAAATGGGAAAATCCAAAACAGATCATGCTTTAAATAGCCGAAATCGTCGAACTTCCAACTTTTGATATTACTTTTCAAAAGACTGTTTTACTATAAGATTTTTTATGTTTCAGATCAAATTACCATTTTCATAAGATTCAATACAAAATGGCGTCGCTTAGCAAGCAACACCACCTATCTCATTTTTTTGAAATTTCAAAGAGGAAGATTCAAATGAATTTTTCGCAACGAATAACGAATATTTATAATTTTTTGCACGTCTGGTTGGGGCAGATGGTCTCATGTTGATAGTAGATCTTAAAAATTTCAGAAATATTCGCGATTTGTTGAGGAAAATTCATTCGAATCTTCCTCTTTGAAATTTCAAAAAATTGAGATAGGTGGTGTTGCTTGCTAAGCGACGATGTATTTATCATAGTTTTTAGTAACATGTGATTTGTTTCTTTTAGTTAAGTTAAATTAACGCCCCTTTTTTTAAACCAGCACGAGATATTTTGGAATGGACCTCGTAATTTTGAACCACGAACAGATGACGAGGACAACTGATGTGCTGTCCCTCTTTCCGAACTTCCGCACCACATCAGCGTGAAGATTATTTACTTTACAAAAAAAATGGATTTTACTTTCATGATATATCTTCTTCACTCCTACGTAATATTTTTAATATGCCTAGTTTATCCTCCAGACGAGATGTTTCTTGCGTTCTTTTCTTTTACAAAGTTATTAATGGTTCAATTGATTATAATGATATAATGAGCTCAATTAGATTTCGCTGCGCCCGCCAGATTTTTAAGAAACTAGAGTTCCTTTCCAAATTTAGATTCAAAATTTAATTATATTAACAGGTTCTCGTTATATAGGTTTTATAAAAATTTTAACACGTTCTCTGATGAACTTGACATTTTTAATATGTCTCTAGGTGCTTTTAAGTCGAAATGATTGCATCTTTTAAATACATGATATGTTTTATTTTGCCTTTCTACAACATTTTAGATTTTTACGCTATTTGATTTTCCGTGTTCTTATGTATTCGACCAGTTTTTTGGCACCGTGTTTGATTTATTTTTATCTTAAGTGTTGCATTTTTTTTAATCTTAAGTGTGTATTTACGTTTTAAAACTCCTGGTGTGTTTTTATTAGACTCGGTGTTTGCGTGTTTTGACTTTTTGACCCTTGCCTTTTGGAAATGAACTTTAATTTTTTTAAAAAAAAATACGGCTTTTGGTGTCATAGTGTGTCTGAAAGTTTTGTGATTATGTGTTTTCGTTTTTAATTATATATACGTTTACATAAGTTTTATGATTTTATGTATTCTCTGTGTTCTACTTTTTGCTTTCTAAGGCATATATTTTTATTTTTTATTTACTCATTGTGACTTTTGTTCTTTGTGTGTTTGTCAGCACTCTGTAAATGGAGTTTTATCTGTAGTGTGCTTTTCTTTAAATAAATAAATTATGATTAAGCGTGCAACAGCCCCACATACTCGGCGGATCGTCATTGGAATGGGGTTTCGACCCCGGAACCCTCCGGCGCCCAAGCCGAGACTTGATTTCTAGGCCACCTCGGCACCTTTAGTAACATGTGGAACTTACCAAAAGCTCAATGCTGTACCATTATTATAATGCTTAACATCTTGTGTAATTCAGGTTTAATGTCTATTGCTGAAGTCATAAATAAAGTGTTTCGTTTTAATGATATCTTATGCAGAATTATCACTAAACAGCAACTATAAGTTAATTTTTTATGTTTGTGACCCAAAAGAATTACCAGCATGGATGTAATGTTATTCTTCATTCACTTATAATTTTAAAACTGCTAATGGCTTCAATTGTTTTATTAAAGGGGTTTTTGTAATAAAAAAAGAAACGAAAATTGCTATCAAAAGATGGGCTAAATTATTGCCGATTTGATTCCGTCAAGAGAAAAAGGAATGGCGCCCTCCTAGAAAGGCCTCCATATTCTTTTTCTAATGCCTTCAAATTGCCTTATCCTCTCAATGTGTAAACATGATTCGAACTCGCGCTTTGCTGAATTTATATTTAAGACGCAAAAGTAACAGTCGTTCCAAAGTACTTCATTTCCACTACTTCTCGTATTATAATGTTTTATCCTATGCTTTCTCTGAAAGGACAAATAATAAAAGGAACATTTAAAGGATCTCACTACCTGTCATGTCGAAATAAATGTCTCACCTATCTACAGAAGTTTATTTACATTTTTTTCAAATGTTGAAGTTTGAAAACAGGTCATGCATAACTTAGTTAACATTCCGAAATTCATGGAATAACATTTTGAAAGTCAGTTATTCTACAAATATAAAGCACCACTGTGAGATCGAAGCCGTCTTCTCAGTATCAAATATTTCCTCACCAGATAGAATGCTTGACTCACTCTAGATTTCATAGTAACTGAAATATTCGTCAGACATTCTACTTCGAAGAATCCATTTCAAAGCAGAGTTATTCATACACTTTCATGGATTTGCGTAAAAAATTGTGCCCACTATGAGTGTGATATAGGCTCAACACATTGTATAGATTAAATTATTTAAATAAATAAAAGGCAAAATATTATATTTTCCCATAATTATTGAAATACTCTTATGTGCAACAAATTATTTCTTTAGACAGTAATTTTCTTAAATCATTGCAGCATAAATCGTTATTGAAAATGATCCTTGTGTGCCACCCACTCACAATACAAATGCATGATAACATGATACAAATAATTTTTAATAAAGCAACCAAATGTATATTTTTAAGTCGTCTTCAAAATAAATTAATCAGAAATAAAGTCGTATATTCTTCCAATTAAGAAGACATGTTTAATTATGTGGGAGAATAAAAATTCTCCAACGAATATTGCAACAATTAATGAGAAAGGGAAAAAAATGGACAGACAAGACCTTCTAAGCCAATATTTGTAATATAAATATATCAGCACTTGATAGAATTACGTCTGTTTCTAGTGATATTTAATATACTGAAAAGTTCAATTTGCAATAATATATTACATCGTTATTTCGGTATTAATAGAGTCCGAGATCATTCGATGACGTCTTTCAAATAAGTTTGATAAAAAATTCGCAGTGGATTATGGCCACTGGAATCAAATTTTAATCTGAAACAATCAGTGGAAATGTCAATTACTAAAAGCATTTTAATATAAAAGTAAGTGACCAAACTTAATAAAATATTTTGGATGTTCACAGGGAAAGAGGATAAATCATATTTTTCCAAATTTCCTTCCTTGCGATGTTAATTTCAGTGTTTGAATTAGAGAAATATTTTAAACTCTTTATAATAATCGTTTTAATATCATATTTGTTCCGGCATATTTTTGATAGCGTACTGAAAATTGAAACTAACTCTCTTAAATGGAAGACTTATCTTGACTTGTTGAAATACTGCTAATAAAATATTATCGATGTCTACATTCTCTAATTTTTTTCAAATACCGCAAATAATTTTTTTAAGTTCAATGAATAAAATTGAATATTTATTGTCCTTTTATTTTATCTTCGGCTACTTTAAGAATAAAGTGTTAGCAAATAATCTAAGGTATTTTTTCACACCATTTTTCATTACTGATTTTTTATGAAACCTCTCAAGAACGATTGGATTTTTAGCACCATTTTTACCTCTTCCTTTTTCTAGATTACTTCAGTGAAGTACTCTAGTAGAACATTAGTGGTACACTTTATTAAATATCTTCAGAATTTTATTGCCTTAGTAATTTTCTGTTTTATTTATAAGTTTATACTTTATATAAAGAAAGTTTTTTTAATTATTATTATTATATACATTTTGAACCTTCTATTGAAAGTTAAAGTGTAAAATAAATCCAAAGATTTCATTTTATAAAATTTCTTTCATATGAAACTGACTAAAGAATTGAACTAATCATAATCATGAAAGTCGTATTCTTAGTCACCATAATGATTCGAATAACGGAATTACATACAAGAAGATTGAGCATTTAACGTTACGATCCCAGTTCTGCTACTTCTTCGGATATATTTCCTTCATTTGATATGAATGAATTTTGAACGAATTGATGGTAAAATAGTTTTATAATTTTACTGCGATAAAATATTTTCGATAGAAAGAAACCTATATGGAGAGAAATTATTTTATAATAAAATGATACTTGAAAAGAAAAAGGGATGATAATAAATATTTATTTAACTCGCTTCTTCATCGCCTAAACGTTTATTTATTTTCAGAGAGAAGTTTTTAAAGATAAACAAGAAGATTTTGTGAATGTCTAAGTAAAAGTATTGTATGAGATTTATGAAATTCTGAAAGTCTGATTTATGAAAGTCTGTTTCTTCTTTATATTACTGGTGCATACAGCACAACCCTAACCGCTGTTCTCCAAGTGGTCACCGGTCTTCAACCCCTCCACCTACAAAAGAAGCAACTTATGCCCGAGTTGCTAGAGCAAGATCTTCATCCAACTTTTTCACCGTTATATTCAGCCCAGCAGATTACGTGAGAAAAAGCAGTGGAATTCATATTCACCCCGCCTAATTTTCTTCTCCACGATCAAACTTCATTTGTAGAAAATCACATAGATTCAGGAGCCAAGGCTATACATACTGATGGATCTAAAACGGACGAAGGCGCTGATAGCGTATATTGGATTCTCGAAAACTATGGAATAATAGCCTCATGGCAAGGTAAACTTGATCGCAGCAATTCGGTTTTCCAAGCTGAAATCCTCGCAATTAGAATGGCAATTGAAGCAGCTTCTTCCCTTCATAGACCAATCAAAATTTGGACAGACAGTTTGTCAAGTTTGATGGCCATACTTAATCCTAAATCCCACCATAGTATGGTCCGAGAAATTCAAACCCTTTTGATCTCCCATAAATACATTCACCTGAGTTGGCTTAAACCCCACGTCGGTTATTTAGTCATCGAATGCGCAGACCAATTTGCCAAAGAAGCCATCACAAAAGGCGAACCTTTCCTTCTACCTAAGCCACTTTCCTACCTGAAAGCAGAGATTAAGTCAGCTGCTTTAAGCATCTGGCAAGACAACTGGGATAACGGAGAAACTGGCCGCAGTACACACGATATAGCGCCTAGGGTCTCAAACAAGCCAGTAGGATGGAATAGAGAAGATATAATGTTCGTTACAGGACACGGGCCTTTCCCTTCATACCTTTATCGCTTCAATCTTCGAACACATGACAACTGCTCGTGCGGAGAAAAAGGAGATCCAATACACTATGCCACAAAATGTCGGTTTACCCTCTCCTGGCATTTCCAAACTCCAACAGTGTCACTTAAATTTCAGTGGTTGAAAACATTCTCACGAACAACTTATGAAGAACTCGACTTCGACTCCTAATGCGTTTCATATATGATGAGAACAATCTCATTGTAGAGGATAATAATTGAGCACTCATCCACCCAGACTGACACACACTTCCGGCTACTTAAGACTTTTTTTCCGTCTAAGTATTTTTTTCTATTTTGTATTGTTTTCTATGTTGTTCTGTCTAGTGTATCAGTGCATGTTTCTTTTTCATTTTTTGTACCTGTTACTTGTTTTTGTCCTTTCGTACAGAAATAAAATTCACCCCCATCCATCCAAACCGGAAAGGAGCCAAATGGCTCTAAACACGGGGGTGCAGGTGCTGCAATGTAATGTAATTTATGAAATCAGGTTGCTTAGCTTTTATCAGCAGTATTCTGAAAATCATGCAAATATATGGGAATTTGGAGATTTTCTTATTCCTGTTTTTAAATCTACAAGTTCTTCAAGAAACTAATGAGTTTAAAATAGTGATAATTCCTTTGTGACAAAATATTAAAAGTTAATGTCATGAATAATTGAAATCATGCAATTGAGTAAATTTTAGTAAAGCGCTTTTTCGAAGCAAATTCAAATTACCTTGGAATTTACCTTGTTGTAAAAAATATCACAACCTCGAAACAATCGTTGCGTTAAACCTTTTGCATAGCTTAAGTATTTGAAATCACGTTGGTTCTTATGAAATGAGTAATAAATTGACATTATGATTTAATATCCACAGCTATTAATGTTTTATTGTTCAAATTCCGTTCAACAAAAAGTTTGAGTCCTAAAAGAAAAAAGATGATTATTCAATTCAAATAAGTTGTATGATGTGTAATATATGGTTTAAAAAGCAAATAACTGTATTATAAATTATGCATTCAAAATTAAAAGTAATATTTTGAATAGATTGTAACTCCTGAATATTATTTGCAATTTTTTTCATTTATTAGACATATGTTACTGCTGATTTTAAATAAATAATAATAGTACATTTAAAAAAATATAATTCATTAGTGCAAACTCGTTTAATTCCTAACTGAGAAAAATTAACGCAATTTTTTATCTACAAATCAACTATAAACCATTACCTCTACTGTTATGATTCAGGGAAGAAAAAAAAACGCTGCAAAATAAAAACAATAATACTTAATCAAAACAGTACTCTTCAAGACTGTAGCCAAAGCAGCGCTGATAAAAAAAACTATAAATTTCGGAATATCACCTAGTTTGTTGACAGATTGGTATCACAATAAACAGATGTTCCGAAAGTGCAGCAAATCGGGTATAAGTGACATTATTTACCAATCATTATTGTTTTTTCCCTTCATAACATACCCACGCAGTTCGAAAAATTCGTACACCCAAAGACAGCCTCTTGCTGCCATTTATCTCAACAGTTACATATTGATTCAAATGTGCGCCTTAGTTGAAAAGGTGTAAGGTGATTTGCCATTATCTCCAAAATGCCACTGGAGGTCGTTCACTACTTCCAAAATCAGAATTCCCTCGAATCATTTTGATCCTTTTCCTCGAATGTCCTTCTGGGAAATTCTGCCAGCAGCTCTGTCACATTGGATATTAACTTTTGAAAGCTACTAGTTCAAGACGAAGGACGTTGAACTTCTTCGTTTGGAAATTTGCGCTGACAGCCGTTTGCATAGAAATAGGAGCTTACTGTTAGATATAAAGTAATATTTCCCATTCTGGGAAGAAGACATCTGCTGTCTGCTTATTTTAGTCAATTAATTGGACATTGACTCGGTTTCGTAGGAAAATTTTTAGGATGAGCGTGTTCATCAATAGATTGGTATCTTTAATCAGATTGGTATTTTTAACTACGAAATGACTAGGGTTTGCTCAATACAAGAAGCAGTATTATTACAGAAGACAAGAAGTACTTACTACAAGAAGTAGTAAGTTAAAAGGAGGCTTTGATAAAAGGGACCACAAATTGGTTTTCTATTCATCAAATATAAGAAAAATAGATTATCTTAATATATATTTTCTTATATTTAAACAAGATATTAGAAAATAAATAAATAATAAAATTTAAAAAATCAAGAAAAATAAATTCCACAAAATCTTTCTTTGTAAAAAAAAAATATTATAGGCTGTTAGCCAATCATTAAAACTACAAAGCAGCTATTCGTAATCCTATTTTCGGTTTGGTTTGGTTTGGTGGAGTTTACTGGCGCAAAAACCATTTTTGATTATGCTGCGCCAAACATATGGTCTAGGATAAAATCTTAGTATAGGAGTTCAGTTAAAAGGAGTGTCATACGGTATGAGGTGCCAACATATGAAGTCTATAAAAAGCTTGCAACAAGGAAAAAATGACCTAAAAACATGGTAAAAAATTTTATATCAATGAGTAAAAACCAATCATTCTATTTTCGGAAGATAATTCATAGTTTATTGCGCTTCTTAATTAGAATATCATACGTAATTTGAAGTATTTTTACATACATATAATTCACATAATAAGGAATTATGATGCAGAGCCTCTATTAAATAATGAATATTCATACAGCTCTTTAAGAATATCCGCATTCATAAATTTACATTTGTTTAACTTCCCAAAGATTATTTCGAAACATCTAAGGATTCAATGTCTTATCTGTTATTAATATTAGATTATTTCATGAACAAACCATTAATGAAGCTGTTTATAGTTGGATGAAGATGCAATATAGAATCTTAAAATTACATGATGAGTGTTGTCTCTTCAACGAAGAAACATTTAGCGCTGCAAAACATATTTTAAAAAATTACCTTTTGATTTCTATTAAATCGAAATATTTACGCTCAGTGTCAAATTTTAAAATTTTCTTCATTCTAAGTGCATTTAATGAGCATAATCTGCACCGTATTCAAGTACTAGATTAAATAGGATTACACCTTCCTTACAAACACATTTATTCTAGACTTTTACACAAAGAAACATTTTCTAATATATAAAGATTATTCACAAACTATTTCCAACAAAATTCTCAAGTTAATAACATCGAAATACAAAAAAAATACTTTTTTCCTCTTTTCCAGACAACATTAACAAAAAATACACTGTAGCATCGCCTTTATATTTCTGCTTCTGTTTTTTGTACTTTTTTGACTTCATTTTATATGAAATGTCTTTTATATAATTTACAAGTATCCAATCTCAATGTATTTTTATCTGCTTTTTTGCAGTTAACGCCGGGGTGCAGGTTTAAAGCTGTATTCCAAAATAAATTTATTTTTTCTCGTTGAAAAGCATTTATTTTTTCAGAATATTTGATTTATAAGAAAAGAAAAATGAAATCCCTAAAATTTTCCGTTTTAGACAAAAGGTCATGTGAATATTAACCCTCGTGGACAAGCTGGTTGCGACACGCCGCAATTTACTATCCACTGATATATTGGCTAGAATACAAAATAAATTGCAGGTTTTAATTTACAACTAGTCAATAGATTAAAAAATTATATTTGAACTTATTTAGGATTCCAAATCTAAAAGAAGTTCACAGTTTCTTGGGAAGACTGTATAACTAAAGAAACTAAAAAAAAAAAAAACCACTTTCATTTTTATCGTGGTTATACTTCTAGCATATCTTCCATTGCTTTCTATATACGCATCAGTATATCGAAAGCAAAGGAATGCGCTCATACGCAAATGGGCCTTATCATATCTTTCGACAAACCACTTAAAAATGGTTATTTCTAGGAGGGTTTTTTTTTCAAAATATTCTTGGCCACGTTCCTTCCAATTTCAGGCAAAGAATACTCCCCCATTTAAAACTCGTGCCTTTTCCTAGACGAAAATTATCAGAATTGTTAGAGGCCTGCACTGTATCATTACCAGAACCCTCGCATGAAGTGTTGAATCTTAATAGTCTACAACCTTATTCATCAGAAACACTTTCTCATTCTTAAATAAAAAAAAATCCTCATTTGACAAAACTTAAGAAAGAATAGACTTTAATCGTCTTTTCATCTTTATAAGAATTTGGTATAAGTGGAACTTTGGAAAACCTTTCAATATGAGACATTTCAAAGCGAATCTTACAGAAGCGGAACACAAATAGACTCGCGGGTAACTCAATACCCCAAACGCCTAAAAATCACTGAAAAAAATGAAAGATATTGTCTGCAACTCACTCGTGGAAAGCAAAATATGACAGCGAAAGAGATTAAAAAAGTTCCAGTTCATTTTGATCTTGTAAATGTAGGAAAGGAAACTGAAATAAAGGTGTATTGGATACCCCACGCAAGTGCATCCTGGTTAAAGCGACACGATTAAAAAATAAAGTCAAAGAAAAAGAAAACTAGAAAATTAAAAGATTACAATTTTTTTAAAGAATTAGGAAATTAAAAATGAAAAGATGAATAAAGTAGAAGAGTACCCATTTCTGTTCTATTCTTATGAATAGAGACAGGATGCTTAATTCTTTAGGCCCAGTGACACAGTATTTCTCTGCTACTAAGTCATTTCGAAAAGCGTGCTTCAGATTAACCTCCCACTTCTGAGCTGAAGCTGTACGCAGTCTAGCGGCTTGAGTAGAGATGTTACGGAGCGACAATGGGGTTTCACAGCGAAATTGCTCTCATATTAATGGTAAAATTGTTTTTATCTTGAATTATCAAAAGAATATTGAAGTCTCACTTACAAAATGTCGAGAAGCACAAAGAAATAAATTTTTGTAGCTAAAAGGCACAATTCTTTGTACTTCAATAATGGTAAGTACTAGAGAAATGAAATTTTGAATTTTGTACTTAGAAACATTGGAGTTATGCGGGCAATGAAACAAAAGTCGAAATTATGAATGACAATAAGTTGGAAATATTTAAAAGAACTTTAGATATATTAAGGGAATTAGATGATATCTTACTAAAATATTTCTTGGTGTCTCTTGACCTGAAAATAATATTCATCGTATTAAGGCACAAAAATATCATTATATCCTGATATATTCACCTCCACGCTTACCCACCATACCAACCTTAAGGTTTTGATGCAAAGCTCTACACTCCTGACTTGTTCGATATGTTCTCCATTACAAAGTATTTCCCACAGGGAGGTTCTCAGCACAAGATTGTATGAAATTTCCCTCCCTAAAGTTTCCAGAATTTGCTGAAACCAAATTAATCTTGAATTTCTTTTGCAGTCCACCTTTTATAATATCCGTGTTAGATTTGTTGGTTCTTCCGATGAATAATTTATTTTTTAAGGTATGCAAACATATCTGCAATCAACTTGGATTATAATTGAAAAGCTGAGTGGATGACATGTTAAGTGACAATTAAGCGAATTTGAAAAAACGAGCTTTAAAGTTTAGAGGCTACATTTTTTCACTCAATTTTTGCGTTACATTAGCGACGAAAAAGCATTCAAATTTTTTTATGTTTATTGATATGGCTATAGCTCTTTTAATCATAGTGAAATTTAATAATCTTTTGCGCTTAACATGTTCTTCCATTCACGCGTTATAAAACTTCTTTCGCTTAGTCGTGGAAGAACATGTTAAGTGTATGTTCCTTTCCGCATTAATGTATAGTGGTAGATCAAATACATACGCATAGTAAAGAATGGGCAGAATTGTATCACTATAAAACTCTATATATTTTCATCACAAGTTGAACAAAAAAAATTAAGCAAATTGGATGGTGAAATAGCACACATACACACAATGATCTCAAAATAAAATTTAAGTATTTGAAACAATAAAAATAAACCTTAAAACTATTGAAAAATATTAATGTTTTGATTTTTTTTAAATTAATGACTCATAAAAAATCCATTCTTTGTTTAAGAAAAGGAAGCTTTTTTTCTAAGTTTTCAATCTTTTCTTCAATTTACTTCGCTCCGGTATCAGTTGTCCATAATAGGCATGATAATGTTCAGCAAAATTGTAAAAATATAAAACTGTAGGCATTTTCATCACAAGTTGAACATGAAAAATTTAAGCAAATTGGATCTTGGAACAGCATTAAAAGATCACAAAATAATGTGTAAGTTTAAGAATCAATAAAATAAACATCAAACCCACTGAAAAGTGCTAATGCTTTACTTTTTCTTTTTTGAATTATTGATTCATAAAAAAATTATATTCTTTTTTAATAAAAGGAAGCTGTTGTTGTTTTCAATCTTTTCTGCTGCTAACTTCGCTCTGGTATCGCTTGTCCTTTCCAACTCAAAATCTCCAATTTTGAACCCCTCAGTATTGAACCCCTCATCTGCTTCCTCAAGTGTGTAAAAACCATGGCAATCCATATATACAAGTACGAGCCGAATTCTCCTACTCTAATCCAATTAACGTTGTCTCGGAAAGCAACTTTTTCATTGAGGACATTCCTTCTTCTGTTGGTCAGCTGGAGTTTAGTATGGAGATCTTTTAAATTTCGAAACTAGGGAATCATATCAGTGCATGGTGGTTTCTGTCACTTTGCATTATGATTTCGCAGTATTGTTCTAGATGGAAGATGGTCTCATGTTTCCTTAACTTTTTCTCAATTCTTCCGAAATATCGATCACTATCAAGATGCGAATGTCAGGGAACTTATGTTCAATTACTTTGAATTATTCTTTTAGGGCGAAATATTAATATAGGAATAATGTGGTTAGAGTGGCCCGAACAAGAGTCTGAACAGATAAGAAGTTGATCTTTTCTCCTTCTAGAAGAGTTAGAACTATTCAATTTGTTTAGCTATTAAAGAGCAAAACAAATGAATTTAAGTGATCAGTGAAAAGTTTTTAAAGTAAAAAAAGTTATTCTCCTGGTTCAACTTCATAAGAATCAATTACATCAGCAATGCTGAAATAAACCATAATTGAAAAAAGATTGAAGAGTTTCAAAACAAAAATTCTTTTACCTACCTTCGACTTCTCTGTTCTTTGTCAGCGCGTAGCTTTGCAGTTCAGCGTGGTGCACTGTAAAAAATATCCTTTTTTTTCCCGGACTTTTTCCGTATATTTGACGGTTTAAAGCTGTTTTGTTAACAAAACGGTTTTTCACCGTTTTCCGCTCCAGCCATAAACAGTTTAAAACCGTCAGTTCAAATTCTATTTTTCGTCATACGGTATTGCTTTCCGTACGATATCTTTCCCTTTTCTTAAATGTAATTTTATTGCATTCATTTCATGTTTTTAATAGGGTTCCATCTCCGCTGTTGTTTACACATGTTGCAGTAACCTGTTGTCACTCATGAAAGCTAACCTTAAAACACGTGTTCTGGCAATAGTTGATTTTTACATCACTAGTCGGCGCCACTAGAGCTATAGTGACTTTAAAACTCAAATAGATTATTTTTACTTCATTTTATGAAGTCTCCGGTGGTCTAGTGGTTAGAGCGACTGCCTTTTATTTCTAAGAACGCGGTTTCGATCCCCGGCTCAGAGGAGTTAGAAGTTTTGTCACCATCTTGCCTCGAAATCGTCCAAGTAAGTTCAATTAAAAATTATATTAATTAAACTAATTGAAATTAATAATTAAGCCTTGATTAATTAATATTCCTAATTGATAATACACATCAGCACATTTCAACTCAACTAGAACAGAAGGAGAAAAACAACTCAACTCAGTCGATGACGTCACTTACTTCGATGACTTAATTTTTACGGAGAAAACTTGATTTCATACGGTAAAAAACCGTTGTGCCTACGGATTTACTTCGTAACTTTTACGGTTTTGCACAACCAACCCAGCTGCCAGTTTAAAACCGTAAATTTTACGGGATTTTTTTTACAGTGTGTATGACTCGCGAAAACTCCTTTTAAAAGCAAAGGATTTTTATTTTCGAGCTGTCTTGTGAATATTTTCGTCTGCATTAATACAATTTCCCGCGCTGAAAACGATTCTGCTTCAATGGAATCAGATGTTATTTTACTCAAGTTTAACAGGTTTCTCATGGAAGAATATGTTAAGTACTCTTAACATGTTCTTCCACTGGGAAACGGCAAGAGGCCATGCACTAAAAACTTCGTTATTTTTTTTATTTTCAGATTTACTGAATTTCCTATATTTAAACTAGACTTCAACATGTTCTTTTGCCCAATTATCTAAATTTTTCAAATATGTCACTTAACATGTTCATCCACTCAGCTCTTAAATTATGTTTTCCAAATTACTGGGATTAGTCATTCTGATTAAGTAACATTTTTCAAATATGCAATCGTTCCTTAATATACAAGTATCATATCGCTGTAAAATAAATAACTTAAGCTACATTAACAATTTATCCTGTCCTTAACAATATTTCCTGCTAATTTCAGGTTAACAATGACAATGAAAAACGATAAACATAATTATGAAAAGACTTAAATATATATTACATTAAAACTCTAATTGTATTTCGAATACCTGATAGTTTCTGAACAGGATTCTTTTGAATTTAGTTATATGATCATAAATAACTCGGTGAAAAAACTGTGCGCTAAAATATCTCTGTCTAAGCGATCCATCTTCCTCATTGCAGGCGTAAAGATTGTTTACAAATTCTGTTGCTTGTTCGGCAATTAATCTACAACAAGACAATTCCCACAATCGCTTCCTCAGCACACGATTGTGTAAAACAGACATGGGCAAACTACGGCCCGCGGACCAATTCCGGCCCGCCGGAAGGTTTTATCCGGCCCGCGGATAGAATTTGAATTTGCCGGTCCGACGGAAATTAAAAGAAAATATGATTTATATATTATATATCCATCTCCTTTTCTACTTTGTTTAAATATTATTTTTTTCTTCCTTTTTTTCAAAGGACTGATGATCTTTTTACTTTCTCTATTTTTGTTCTACAAAACATAAATCGACGGAAATAGCAAGCACAGACAGTGTTGGTGCCAGTGCGTCTGCCTTTCGCTCGCGCCCTCTGGTTGTAATATTCTTTTTTATTTGATTTATTGATGTTATTTCCGGTTTCATTTCTGTTGAAAATCATTCTGTTCTTCGCATTCAACCACATCGCAACGAAGTGTTTCTATACATTACTCGCAGTGCATATTCTATAGAATCTATCAATAAACAGACAGCTTTCAATCGGTAAAGTGTTAAAAGCGGAAGTTCTTTGTTAGTTATAGCTGTAGACTCACTTCGAACCTCAATATAAGGAACTTTTAAAAATGAAATCGCAATTTCATTCATCTCATTAACATATTTAAATTGTAATACTTGTATATTGTTTTTAAAATTTTAGAAAAATTTATCTTGGCCCGCAAAACTTTTTTTTCGATTTTTTGCCCGCGACCGAAAAAGTTTGCCCATCCCTGGTGTAAAACCTCGTTTCCAGACGCTTCACTAATGTCCATTGCACCGCTGATAACAATCAGGGAGAAACTTGATTTCACTGCAAAATCCGTCGTCACCGACACAAAGGAGACTTGTGGGAAGAAGACTGGTGACATCTTGCCGTTTCAACGACTCCCGCCTTCCACACAAACACACATCCCCCGTCATGTCATAAAGGTCTGTTCCGTAAAGGTCTCTTCGCACGTCTTCAAAAAATTATGACAGCCAACTAGAAGTGACGAAGGGAACCGGGACATTAGCCAGGCGGCAGTTTGCTTCCAAGGCTTGGCAGAAGAAATCTCGCTATTTAATTATTCAAAGGAATGTCGTATTAAAGGACATGGGGGAGCTAAATGTGGAAGAAGCCTTAGCTTCTTGATGAATTGCTTTCTGTGGTGTAAAGAAATTTTGATGTGCAAGGATGCGTTAAAGAAATTGTTTTTCACAAATCTTAAGTATTTAATGAGTCAGTAATGGTGTTCTTGAATATTTATTTACGAAGAATATTTTTGCAGAGTAGTCGAATTAATTTTTCAAGAATATGCAATATCGTAAAGTAAAAAATGTATAAATTTCTCCCAATAAAGTAACAACGTCAAAATGGATGATCTTCCAATTACATAGGGCATATGATATTACTTATTAAGATGATGCTGACCTATTCCAACTTGCAATCTGCTTTGAAGCTCAAATATTTTGTTGCATCCAGAAATAATATTCATTCCTAGTACACTAAAACCATGTACAATTAGTCATTCTAATGAAAAATAACTTTGTAAAGTATAAAAATTGTTTGTTTGTTCTCAGTAAAGCGTGAATTGTTAAAATTATACGATGCATTCAGGATATTTAATTATAAGGCATTAATTGTGCAGAAAAACCGCCAGTATCTTTAATAAGAATTAGATAACGGTAAAAAATATATTTGGTACATTGTAACTAATTTGGTGTGTTGGTTTCTTAAATTACTTGTGTAACATATCGTTAAGCGTGTGGGAAAGAATGTAAATTTCTTTCCCAGACGCGATTGAATTTGAAGATGGGATCTGATTGGCTAATGGCAGGAAGTGATTCGGGATGCACCCTGTTTTAAGTCTATGACGGAATTCTGGGTTTGTTCAAACTTTTCCGAGCTCTAACTGGTTACTGGACGTTGGTTCCTTGGATCATTCTGGACAGAATGACGATACGAAAGTACAGCTAGCACTCAGCTATTAATGCACAAGTCATTCCAATTTCATTTTAACTATTTTTGTGTAAATGTGAAAACATCTCACATGATATTTTCTATAATTTATTTCTATTTGCATAATTTTAAATCATAACTAACAATGTGATTCTGAAATCTTATACAAGACTGCTTTGCATTATAATCTACATAAATAAAAGTAAAAATTCCTAAATAGTTTTCATTTTTTTAAAATCCAAACTACAGAATAGGTTTTCTTCAAATTTTCCTCACAAATACTATGAAGTATAAAAAAGGCTTTGATGAAGGCTTCATAACAAATTATCGAATAGTTAATTTTATTAATTAAAAACTTTGTGTCCATGCACAGTAAAAGTTATTTTATCTTTAGTGTTGCTATTCCTATTGAATGAAAATATTATAGATATTTTAAATCATTTTATTTTTTTGTCTACGAGTTGTTCAACTATGATTATTTAAAAATTATTAATAACTTACCGAAAAGATGAGCTTTCGGTGATTTTTTTTAAATGGTTTAATACAGTTTGTGATATTTTCGAAGAGATTTAAGTGTTCTGGCAACCGCAAGGTCGTATTTCTCATACATGTTCAGGGACTCCCAAAGCATCACATCATTCACAGGAGCACTGTAGCTTTTTGGGCATTCACCCAAACTGTAACAATAATCAAAGCGTTGAACAAACATACGAGTATTTGATGAAGTTTTAGGATTTTATTGTCATATTTTAGTTGTTTACTAAAAGCATACATCTTTGCCGAGTAAAGTATGGTACACATCCATCTGGCTTTGTGAAATGCCCAAGGCTTTTGCTAATAAACTTCCGGGAGGGAGTTTCTCCCAACACTATTAGGACAATCCCTGCACATTCCCTGTAGTCACTAATTTCAGGGAATGTGCCGTAGACAGTGACTACAGGGATCAAAGCCATGGTTGATTTTTCAGTTTTGAAGAAGATGGATCCTGGTTGAGAAACAATCCTCAGGCCTGGTAAGAAGATATCGGATTCAAAGAAGGGAAAACTTGAATCAAGAACTTAAAAGTAGTAAATGCTACATCCGAGGGGTAAAACTAAGAAAGATTTCAGTCAATCGATAATCAAAAATGAAAACAAACCTAAAATCTACTTCAGTCTGTTGAGGAAAGAACGAAAAAAAAAAATCCTTGCTTTAAGAAGTCAGTTTGAATAAAATTTTAAGTAGTTAAATTGATGATATGAGATTATTTGACAGTTATTGGAATTTTTACAAGTTATTGGACAATTTATTACTATGAGTATTTAATATATTTTATCAAAATGTTGCATACTAAACTGTGAAATAAAATTGTAGAATTTATCTTGCCACTGCATTCATCTTTATATCCTTTATTTCTTAACATTTCAGTAAATTTTTAAACTGTGTTGTGAACATTGAGTGACTTTCTTGTATGGTGTTTCTATAAAGCAACAACCCAGAATCAGTAAAATAATCATCATTTTATGCTTTTCTTTTGCCTCAAGTTATAAGTGGTTAAGGGGTCAGTTAATACTTATTTGTGTTTATATTCTAAGTAAACATGTCCGTAGTAACATATATAAACCAGCTTTAACACATTGGTGACCATATAAGATTTCTGAAAAATATTCTAAAATTTTTACATTTTTGTATGTTTTTTTTCAAATTTTAGGGCTTAACAGACAAACTTCAAGCGCTTAAACTTCATATACTCTCTGTTGGGACAAAAAAAAAATGCTATCCCTGGGTATGTTTCCCTAATCTTTTTTAACAAAAGGTGTTTTTTTAGACACCTTAATCTCCTACCAGCAGTTGAATACAGAAGAAACGCATACTCAAAAATATATTATTTGTAAAATTTATGCAAAAAAATCATTCTTGTGAGTATAAAATGCTGTTATAGAAGAGTCCCGAAAAAGGGTCTCTAAGCATTAATGGATTAAATTTGTATTCTAAATGTAAAGAACTAATTTCTTAGTTTCAGATTATTAAGATGTGATAAAACGCCTAAAAATAGATTGAAATAATATTTAATGTGATCGAGTGCTATTCTGAAATTATTAACATTATATGCCCTCCAATGTGCCATTTTTTCTTATCCAGTATAGAAGTCCGATTTTCAAAATATCATGGAATCCATTATTTATTTATTTCAAAACGTAGGGAAGCAAACAGAGCTAAACTCATTGGTGTTATACTGCATATCATGCCAAGTAATAAACCCTTTGAGGACGGCCGCATGTTTAATGCTACGAGCACCTATCTGCAAAGTTCTAACAAATAGTTACATTGGTCCAGGGAATTAATACAATTTGCCACGGGCCATGCGCTGTCTGAAGAGATTTACTCTGCACCCAACGGACAAACGCGTCTGCGGTGAAACTGGAGTTCCCTTACACTTTACCACAAGTTGGCCCTTAACAACCTCCTATCATCACAAGAAACCGAGTCCCCATTACACAGCCCAGTGGTGGAGGAGATCCCTTCCTAGCAAACTCGCTAGAGGGAGGATACATAGCCTAAAAAAATTTCAAACAACTAACGAAGACTTAATAAAAAGCCATTACCCCCAGGACGACACAGACTCCAGCATCCAGCCCAATAACGAAATATCCCAATCCACGCATTTGCACCCAGAATCCACTAATTCTTCAACAAGACAAGATCCCCACCACAACGTGAACTCCTGATATTGCAAACTAGACGTCACCCCTGAAGTCTCAACCTTAGACACTCGCCCAATTGATAAAATTCTAGGTTTACACTTCCTAGTATTCACTTCCTCCCAGAAAATTATTTACGTTCTTGGCAAAGCTTGGGACTCTGTGTATCTGCAGAACACTCAACAGCATCGCCTACCACATATAGATAGGAAATTGCAACCACTTGATCTGCTCCACATTTGAAATCCATCATTATAGGTCAAAAGCTAACTTGCAAATCATGGTTTTAGCGCCCCCAAGTCATGAACAGAGGTTGAACCCGTACTCAACATGGTTTATAATTGCAAATTCTATTGTTTAGTTGGATGGTGTTATTTATCTCTATTTATTCCAGATTATTCCTCTGTATTCTCGCATACATATTTTAGTTTTATAGTATCCGAATAAAAAATTTAGGTACTTCATTCCATTTGGTTACCTTCGAATTAGACATAACCCTTTCTATCAATCTTTTTTTGCTTAGTCATAATTAAAACGTACTCTAGCATTCTCCTATTCTTCCTCCACCAGTGCACGTATTCTCTTTTTCTAGAGTTTGTTTTGTATCATTGTAGTGCAATTCTTTGGCAAGTAATCAATTACCAAATTTCTCAACCACACAGCAACTCAGTATAATTCCTGGCACTTTCTTGAACTTATGTTATTTTTTTGCCGTAGGTGCGTTTTGTAACAACTTTGCTCCCCTCAATGTATAGCAAGATATTCTTACTCTTATTTCCATTGTATACTTGAATTCTTTCTACTCATATCTCATTTTTTGAATCTTAATTTTAAGAAGGTACCGGCCTCAAGTCTAGTGGGGATGCTGCATCTGTATTTCAATCCAATGTAATATTATCCTATAATCATGTCAAGAATATCTAGCGGTAACGGCCTCAACAGATGTAGAGAGGTCGCTTCTGTGAAGTCATCAATGTAACTCTTGTTACAGATTTTTGCGTTTATATTTTGACTTTACTTTGTAGATTTTTTTCCCTCTTTGATCAATAGAAATTCTACGCACACCCATCCGTACCGAAAATTGAAGATTTTCGTCTCTGAAGTTAGGGGTGTGTCGTAGTGGAATGAATGCAACGCGCGTGTGGCAGTCATCGTCAAAGGGTTAAATGTGCCGTCAGTACGTTGCGTTTGTGACATTTGCTTGAAGAGGCCAATTATTACATATAGAGCATACTTTCTAAGTCAATTCGATTTAAACATTTATATATTTCCAGCTTAGTTCAGGGCGGCGCGTTGGCCTAGTGGTATGGTCTCGGCTTCGGGACCGAAGGTTTCCAAGTTCGCAACCCGATTCCACCGAAGATACGCCGTGTAAGGGGCCTGCTGCACGCTAAATCAGACGCCAAACGTCCTCTCGTTGGTGTGGCGCGAAAGCTTAGAAAGGTGATGCCAGTTCAGGCGTCGCGTCGTCTCGTCATCCAACCTCTGCTCAACACTGAGTGGTCCGTCCCAAATTAGCCCCCGTTTTGCTTCAAAACGGGACGATAATATAACTAAATATCCATCTCAGTTCACCAGAGATTAATGTTTTAATGAAGGACACTTAAGTAACCTTAATTTGCCGTATATATGAGTGAACTTGTTCGAGGAAGGTGAAAAAAATCAAACATACTGATTTAATTTGCCATTTCCTATTAGAAACGTGACAGTTGCTCATATATAGACAGTAGCTCAGCGACCGGGGAACGAGGGGGTTTAGATGCCCAGGGCGCCATGGGAACATAACATTAGTGTGATTGTGTCAATTTCTAAAGTGAAATTTCATTAAGGGGCGAAAAAATAATGCCCTGTCCCAGGCGCCAGTCTTAGGGGGCGCCATGGGAACATAACATTAGTGTGATTGTGTCAATTTCTAAAGTGAAATTTCATTAAGGGGCGAAAAAATAATGCCCTGTCCCGGGCGCCATGGGAACATAACATTAGTGTGATTATGTCAATTTCTAAAGTGAAATTTCATTAAGGGGCGAAAAAACAATGCCTTGTCCCGGGCGCCAGTCTTAGGGGGTATTAATAAATGAAATAGTTTATATAAGAATATTATAAAGTGACCAAAATTTTTTAACTTAAATTATGATTCTAAATTTATTCGAACAATTTGAATATTAAACTTTCATAAAACCTGTTCTTAGACATTTCACCGAGATAATTTTCAGTTCTCGCGTAAATTACCTATTTTTAAATACAAAGCTCATCCAGAAAGTAAGTACCGTTTGGGTATTAAAAAAGATTAGAAATTTGCTTTCATTTTTATTTTATTACAGAAAGATCTACACATCTTAAACTACTTTTCGACATATTCAACATGCGAATTAAGGCACGTGTCATATCATGGCACTAATTACAACATACCCGTTTCGTAGAATTCGGCCGCCTGCGACCTGAACCAGTTCTGGACGTTTATCTTGATCTCCTCATCACTTGCAAATTACTGGCCGGCAAGAAATTTCTTGAGATAAGAAAACAAATGGAAGTCGGATGGAGCTACGCCCGGACTGACTTTGACGTATCTGACGATAAATTTCACAAGGTCGAACATTTCTCGCATTCAAAAACTTGATAACGGCTCTTATTTCACAGCTGGCGAGCCGATCGATTGTTTTAAACATGATTACCGACAAACGATGACTTCAAACGTTGACGTAAACAAACAAAATGGCTAGGCTAATTCGTTCTCGAGTTGAAGGATGTAGCTAGGAATGCGCGACCTTCGTGCTGTCAGATGCGCGAGAGATATGCGCAAACGATGCTTACTTTCTGGATGAGCTTAGTATATTCATGAAAAAAACAAAAGGAATGAACATATCATAGCGTGGAGAATCAACTTCCTAGCAATGTATTAAAATCTTCTCAGCATTTTCTGCGAAGCTTTAAAAAGAAATATTACTAAAATGTTCCCTGTTAGTAGCTTAATTGAAAGTAGATTGGCTTCAAAGGGCACGAATTAAATTTAACGTTCCGTTTAATACATTCCTTTCAAGAAAGATTTTGTTAAAACAACATTAAGATTCACTGCACTATACTCAGCAGAACTAGAAAGGCCAAATGAACTGGAATTTTATGTGGTTTCTGTTAAGTAAAAACTACGAATTTAGGGAGTATTATAACTTCTCGCTTTTAGATCTGAATATGTTCACTATTCAGATAAACAAAATAATATAAGCGTTGTTAAGGATAGAAAGAGAAGTGTTGATTATGTAAAGTATACAAGGCTTTATAATTTTAAATTTCCTGATAAAGTTTATTTTCGTTTCTTAACTGCAAATGAGATTTATGTACACTGGCATACAAAAGTTAAGGAACATTTCGTAAAATGCGACACATGTGGAGAAATTTGGGATTTTTTAA
The DNA here is from genome assembly GCA_013235015.1 of Araneus ventricosus. Lineage (NCBI taxonomy): Eukaryota > Metazoa > Arthropoda > Arachnida > Araneae > Araneidae > Araneus > Araneus ventricosus. Next base: position 113,278 of record BGPR01002338.1, read on the forward strand.
AGAAACATTTATATCTTCCCGATTATTTGTGGTATGCTTACGAAAATGCATGTAAATATTATGTACATTAAATCATAACCAATGTTAAAAGTTACATCTCGTTATTAGCTTTTTGTGAAACAGGATGGGTGAAACTCCATTTTCTCCTTCGTCCCTTTCTGGTGGTCCCCCTAATTGCCCTCGTGACCGAATCTTCACTGTAATATGTATATAATGCTCTATTGAATGTCACACGATTCTCCAGAACTGATTTCGAAACATAGTTTTCGTATTAATTGCAAATTTTTCGCATTTTACGAAATGTTCCTTAACTTTTGTATGCCAGTGTGTTATAGATTTCATTGCAAATATAGCTGTAATGCAACACAAACACAAAATTGCAGTTATATGCATACATTTGTAAAAAGAATAAAAATTATATGTTTGTAAGGAAGATTCCACACAAAATAGAAAATGACTACCAAGGTAATTCTTTTTTATTCCAATAAAAATATGACTTAAAATGTGAATTTGCATTACAATAAAAAGTAAGAATTTAAAAATTAAACTTTCATAACACTTAACTTTTCATAAATAGAATAGAATCATAAATAAAGAAAGCACTCACAAGAACATAAATACATATGTATGAATATTACCATGGAGAATGTAATTTATCAACAGTAATAACTTCATCAAAATAGATAACGTGAATTCTAATTACTATTTCCAGAACAGGAACTTCTGAAATATCTATTAGTTTTCTAAGAAGTCATGAAACAAATGATGTAAATCATTTTAGTTTAATCTTACAAATTTTCTTCTAAGTTCATATACTTAGTAGAATAAAAAAAAACTAATATATATGTATTTCGCCAATGAATTTCACTTTTTGTTTCGATATAAGCTTTCACAGAAGGAATGAATGGAGAATTTATTTCCTTGGTGTTTTCTTTTTTGTCTATCTGTAAATCAATTTCTGCCGCAGGCAATCATATCTAGTAAGAATGTCCTCTTTACAGTGTTCTCTTCTGTTTCTATTAATGAAGAGTTCAGGTTGAGTATACCCAGTAAAGTTCCAGTTGGTACTGAATTATCAATGAGATATTTATGAATGTTTCTGATCAAAAACATTTATGAAAAAATACAAAAGACAGTGAATGACTTTTGGATGTAAATAAAGAATGTTGACGCGTATTTTTTTTTCCTATGTCAAAAGATTTTGCTTGTTTGGTATTCAGGAATTTTAATTAAATGGTGTTCCAGAATCTGATATCCATCCTTTGAAATTTATAGAAATTAAAATATAATTTCATGTATAATAATTTTTATAACCCTTTTGTAATCGGGGAAAGACTTAGAGCCCACCATGAACTTCAAAGGATTTAATTCAAAACGAACCATTCACTTTTCACAGAAGCCGTAGGATTTATTTTGAAATGGTTTCTTAAAATGTTTTAAACTTTAATTTAATAATTTGTACAGTCATTTCTTAATTTGATGCTGACATAAGCATCATAAATAACTAAACTGAAAACAAACAAAATTCTCTGTAGCTCTGACTCCATACGTATAAAATTACAAATAGTGATGGACAGTTATTTAATAATTAATTTCATAGTGCAAACGTTGAGTTAATAAATGCCGAAAGATTATGATCACAGTTTTTAATATTCTAAAGAAAGACTAAGACCGCTTATTTATCGAAATATCTACAACATTCAAATAGAACCTAGGGAAACATTTATCATCAAATTTTTTTCGAAAAGCATGATTCCGGTGGTAAGCACGATTCTGATTTCCTGTTTATTGTATTAAAAAGAATAAAACAGCGAAAATAATAACAAATTATTATTTAATCCATGAGAAAGAATTAAATAAATGTCAAACTGACATCATTTTCTTGCTCAGCCTCGCTTTCAAAGTAGAACCTTTACAGCCGCAAGATATTCGTGATTTTCTTGAGAAGATTCTGCGAGATTACATTTATATCACTGTATAAACTTGGAATCCATAAAACTTTTCGGAAAGATTTCGAATTTCTGATTCCACCCCAGTATTTTTATTTTTTCTTCATTCTCAATAATATTCGAAATAATGCAAGCCACTACAGTTCGAAACATCCATCGGTGAAATTTAAGATTTCCGAACGAGACATATTCCCGTTATTTCCTGAATAACAGGGATTTTGCTATCTATTCTTTTTCTCTTTTCTTCCTACACAGAATTCTGAATTTCAATGGCTTCAAAAAATCTGATTCGGTCGCTGCGTAAACATGATTCGAATACAAATGCACTGTCTCTGAATTTATATTTGCGACAGAGGAGTAACGGTCGCTGCAAAGTGCTTCATTTCCGTTATTCTCTTTTTCACCTTTTTATTTTTTCTCTAAGAAGATCAAATAAAAAATAGAATATTTAAAGGCGGACATTGTTTGTCACAGAGGAAAAAATTTATTTCCTTCTATAAAGGAAATGCATTTTCTTCTTTATTGAAAGATGAGATTCCAGGGCAGTCAACACTTGACCTTATAAAACTCGTCTGTCATGTAGCTTGGATATGCTTTTAAAAACTAATTTACTACATACATTATATGAAGTAAATAAAGTATCTTCATTTTTATAAACAAATACAACTATGGCACATTTACTTATAAGGTATATTTACTAAAACCGCACGTGAATTATCCTCATTGTTGTCTGAAAGAATTTTTTTATACAGTAAAGCCTCTGACCTGTAAACTTTAATTTCTATTAACATACATTATAATGTTTTTACATTCTTTCTGATATTAAATACTTCAACATCAAAAATACAACTCTCTTATCTTCCAACTTTTCGCTACCAAATGTTTATATTACACTAGGTTTTGGCGAATTCGAATTATTAATAATTAGAATTTTTCTCTGGTCCCTGCAATTTCTTATTAACACAATTAATAATTATTAAACACTGGGAGGTCATAATAAAATCTAAAAGCATGAGGCTCTGATAATAAATATTCTTAAGTAAATTGAAATTTTATTCATATTTATAACATAATTTTAGTTTTTAATGGATTTTTTTAACGACTCACGCTTTTAAGATTTTTTACTACTTCTATATTTTTAGTAAACATTTCTTTTTCTACAATATAGTACAATAAAAAAAATTAAAATATTCTTAGATAATCATCCTTTAATTTCATAATTCATTATTAAAAAAAAATTATGCAACTTCGTTTTCAATTTTTTCGAATTCATTACCACACAGCGCCTCTGATATAAAATGAAAATCTTCAGACCTGGTGTCCGGTATACCGGACATCAACTTTGAACTGCTCCTATTAATTCAATAATTGACAAAACTACATGCTGTTTTTTTTATTTGATTCTCGGTTTTCTTATGAATATGATCGTTGCAAGAATTTTTCTTTTCGGGCATGGAATCACCTCATTTTTTTAGTTTTTTGAAAAAAAATTGAGAAAATCATCTTTCTAAAATGGAGCTCGATGGTGAATTTTGTTTTTCAAATAATTTCTTGTTTTTAATCCTTTTTTCACCATTTAAAAGGCTTCTACAATATTTTATTACCCTTTGACAACCATTTTAAAGTGAAATTTGTGTGATTTTGTGTCTTTTTTTATTTGTAATATCCGGTTTTGTCCGGATGCCGGACATGGGGTAACTTCTTTAATTTTTCATCTAGAGGCTTGAAATTTCATTTATGCTTTAGTCTTTGCAGTAGTACACAGTGGTCCAAAGGAACAAATTCTAACTCAATTATTTCTTAATTCCGACTGAAGGGGTTAACAAAAATTAAGCGAAAAGCTGATTAAATATTAAGATAATGCTTGGCCATCAGTAACACATTAGTATACAAATTTCAGAATTCTAGTGAATTAAAAAATGAGTAAAAAATTCGATTAAATAAACTTCCAACAAACAAGTTCAAAATAATAGCATGCAGGAAGGGACTTCTCAATAAAAAAAATGAAAGCAATTCAAAATTAGTTTAAGAGATCTGTGACAAATTTCTCCTTATCTCGAACACGAAAAACCTAGTATTGATACCCATGTGCTTCTTTCGCTCTTATCTCCATTCACAGCTGAATATTTTCAACACGGTGTCTTCAACATCATTTCTTCTCCAAGTCATTCATCACGAGCCATAATTCTTTGGTACATTTCTTCCCAGATAGGGTGGCCATTGCAGCATTCCATCTCGAAGAAATGATGGAGGTTTGGAATACAAAGGGTGGAATTCTTATCGAAAGTCCTTCTTTCTCATTCTTCTTCTTTTTCCGCCCGATATGGGGGAGATTCTCTCTTTTTTGACCTCTTTCCTGTCACGAGCTTACGCCAGCAACTTAATTTGTTTACGTGGCGAAGCTTTTGTGCGCTTAATTCATGTTCTTTATTTCATTCTGAGACTTTAAGAGTGCACAAAAATGAATTTAAAAAGTTATTTGCAGTTTTTTAGAGGTATCATCTTCGAAGCAGACATTATTTTGTAGTAATTATTCAACGTTCAGTATATGTGATGCATTATTTTTGAGCTTAGGAATTAGTAGTGAGTGTCTTCCTGATAACATCATAATTCGATGTTTTACACTGATTTGATGTGTTACGCCAGCAACTTAATTTGTTCACATGGCGAAGCTTTTGCGCATTCGTGTTCTTTTATTTGATCCTGGTATTTTAAGAGTGCCCGAAAAATGAATTAAAAAATTTATTTGCAGTTTTTTTAGAAGTATCATCTTCGAATCAGACATTATTTTGTAGTAATTATTCAACGTTCAGTATATGCGATGCATTATTTTTGAGCTTAGGAATTAGTAGTGAGTGTCTTCCTGATAACATCATAATTCGATGTTTTACTTTGATTTGATGTGTTACGCCAACAACTTAATTTGTCGCATTCGTGTTCTTTTATTTGATCCTAGTATTTTCAGAGTGCCCGGAAAATGAATTAAAGTATTTATTTGCAATATTTGAGAAGTGACATCTTCGAATTAGCCGATGTTCAGCAGAATATATGTGATGTATTATAACTGAGCTAACGAATTAGTAATGTTTGTCGGTCTGATAACTTCCTTGATGTTTCACTACTTTCTCTCTTCATAAATTAATCTGATTATCCGAATTGGAATTGTCAATAATGTCTTTCAACTGTAGAACTTGTAGCCGTGATACTATCATAAATTATACACTATCAAATATTTTTGTTGTGTTTCTGGCATTGATTAATTATGTGTTCTACAGAATTGAAAGCAGTATGTTAATTTATTAGTACATGAACACATAAAATTATGTATTTTTGTAATTAAAAGGATGAAATCTTGACTATTTCACTGATACATCTGAAATGCTTCATGAATAAATCATAAGTATTTGAAATCAAAATAAATGCTCCAACACATTATATTTAAAAAGTTTTACCCACCAATCATACGTTTCATTGCGAAATATAGTTTGTTATAAAAATTTCATATATTTATTTAAAAAATTGAGTCTGGCATATTTTGCCAAATGCAAACTTTCTTAATCGCCTGACTGCGTATCCCGCGATTTCCGCGGGTTGGTAGCAAGTCTATTTTCTGCTGCATCCTGCGATTTTCATAGGCTAATGTGTTTACTTTGCTCGTTTATAAGGTTAGATCATATTACACTGGTGTCCAAAAATAATGCATAATTTTGAAGACGCAACAAAATTGGAGTTAATATGGATACTATAATTCGCAATCAGTTGCTGAGAATCGTCGGGCAACATCATCGTCTTAACTCGCATTTTACAGCGTAGATTCGGTCACGAGGGAATTAGGAGGGAACCAGAAAGGGATGAAGGCGAAAATGGAGTTTGGCCATCCTGTTTCACAGAAAGCTCATAACGAGATGTATTTTCATCGACGGTTATGTTTGATGTGCATAATATTTACATGCATTTTCGGAAACATAGCACAAATATTCGGGGAGACATAAAGGTTTTCTTAAAAAATCCCAAAATTTTCCTCATGTATCTTGCTTATAACATGCAGAGTTTTAAACCAAATTGGACGAAACTTACAGAATACTTGACAATATGTAAAAGTAAAATTGTATTAAAATTTGAACTGAAAAATTTTAATATAACAGGAAATATGAGAATTTGTCACATATGAGCATTACCGGTTAAAAATTATCCTCTCTGGTGGAACTTATCTTGCCACAATTTTCAAAAACTGAAAACACTTTTTCGCAAAAGAGCCCTTCGTTTCATTTCTGAATCAGACTGGATGAAACATAAAAAGTAATGCTTCGTTTTCATATTAAAAAGGCCAGTCGGAAGTTTTGTGTGAAAATATGCAACATAACCAGAAATCCTCGTATGTTTTATTCCATGCTTAATAAAGTCTACAATCATACAAACCAAGAAATAAACATTTCAAACCTTATTCTGCACAAAAATCATTACATTTCAAATCCTGTTCAGCAAAGTAACCTTTTTGCCAATTTTCTTTCCGACAATAGCGGGAGCATGAGCCGATTCCTCTAGATCATTGTGGAGATTGTAATTCTCATCTTAATGCTCCTATTCATCTTCAGGAAGTCAGACAAGATACCCAAAAAACACGGAATTACAGCGAATTGTTTTAAAAAACTTAGTATCACAGATTTAACAAGCATTACTTCCTATTTTCAGGAAGTTTTTTTCTGCATCTTATATCCCTGAGGAATGGAAACATTCGATTATTGCCCCAGTTCCAAAACCGAATAAGGGCAAAACAAAAATTAATTCTTATAAACCAATTGCCCTCACTTCTGTTTTTTCAAAAGTTTTTGAAAGAATTTTGATTCAGCGTATAACCCATCACCTATTAACCGAGAAAAAAAATTCATCCTTCTGTGAATGATTTCCTTTCCCTAAGGAACAATCAGCCTGCAGTATACAAAATTCACACAGACATTACTGAAGCCCATAGTCACAAGAAATACTTTATCGGAATATATCTGGTTATTAAAAGTGCATATGATTCTGTATACACCGATGGTCTTATTTTTAAGTGTCTTCAGCTTGGCATTAACGAAAAGATTACATAAGTCCTCCACAACCTTTTGCAAAATCGGACTCTTCAAGTTCGTTGGGCAAATTATCTCTCTAGCACTAAAACTGTTCAGAAAAGTTTGCCTCAAGACAGTGTAGTTTCGCCAATTCTTTTTGCATGTTATTTCGTGGAATATTTCGAAACCCTCTATGTAGGTGTGGAATGTTCAATTTTTGCAGATGACATCTATATTTTTTGTTCTCATACGTTTCTAGATTATATTTCAAAGAAGCTCCAGAATGCGATGGAAAATGCCCGTAAATGGTGTAATTAGTGGAAACTCTCTATTAGTCCCGAAAAATGCTCTATAGATTACCTATAAAAAAGAAATTACAGTCTTTTCCTCGAATTACTTTTGCAGGATTTTCCCTACATGTGAAACTATCAAATATTTAGGTATCATTTTTTCCAAACCAAACCAAAAAGGAGTTATATTAAAAAATATTCGATCTAAAGCCCTCAAATTAATACTTTAAAATCTATTGTATACAAAACTTACGTCCCCAGAACAAAGGATCTTGTAAACATATCAAATAATAGTATTTGTTGTCTCTTTTATTACAATTGTTCTATTACAAATTTTCTGAAACTCAATATAAATCTTGAAACTCTACGAAAACTATGTCTTTTAGAGTAGCTCTCGGTCTGCCTAAGTGAACACTAAATATTGTACTAAAGAAAATCACAGGTCAGGAAGTGCTGTCGGAAAAAATTAAGAGATTAGTGCGCAGTTCTTTATCAGACAAGTAGCGAACGGCTCTCATTCTCCTATTTATCAGCAAAATTTCAAACCTAGTATCAAATTAATTAAAAAGCTGGAGTAATGATTGCTAATTTGTTTGAGGATCTGGAGACTTCTACAGACCATATTATTGTTTTCCTTGATAACCTCATCTCTCGGAACAATTTTTGTGAAATTCGTCTTTCAGATTTTAGCTTCCAAAATAAATCTCATCCTGGTTTTATGATCAAGGAGCTCTTTGAAGAAACTTTATACAAAGAATTTCAAGATTATCATATCATTGCTACGAATGCATCCAAATCACAATCTTTCACTTCTAACGAGGGCATTTCTAGCCTGCATTCTTTCATTTATAGAATCCACTCCATCAATTACACTGCTACGGCGGAAGGCTTGGCAATTCGCCAAACTCTTGTTGAACTTTCAGTCACAGAATAAAAATTTACTTCTGCTGATAGACAGCTATTCAGTACTCCAAGCTTTAAAATTCTTAACAATGAAATTTCCAAAGGCCATTCACAGATTAGCTGTCAAAATTCTAATTCGGAAAAATGTAAATATGTTTGGTGTGGACTCCAGGGCATTCACTGATACATTGGAATGAAAAGCGATCACGGAGTCGCACCCATTACTAGAGTGGATTGCTTCTGAAGATATAATTTCTCATTATCAGAAAATTTCGCTTCAGAAAACGTATTATACTTTTCAAAATAGTAAATATCAAGATTCTATTAGCGATATTACCACTATGTTAACTCTTACCCCCTGGCGCAAAAATAGAAGAGAGGATATCATAATTGCACGGCTTTTAATCCGGATGATGATTACTTCGGCTCTGTTGAATGGATTTTCTACACAATAACCCTCGTTGTCAAATTTGCAATCTTGATAATAACATTGAACACATAATTTTGTTTTGTTTCAAATACTCAAATCATAAGTCAAATCTCTGTGCTAAATTCAGCGATCTTCATTTTTGTTCTTCATTCAAAGCCTTTATTCAAAACACTGTTTCTGATAAGATGCATCTTAGGATTCTTCTACAATCTTTGAAGTCTTTTGACATTTATTAAGTGCATTTTTTGGAATAAGGGGATAACGGCCTTTGTTGCTATTAATCCCATTCAACACATTTCAATCAGTCAATCAATCAACCAACTCGACAGCTATAAGCAACAACATCTTTATTCACGTAAACAAAAGCGACGTCGGCGTCTAAAACAAAACAAGAAATTATTCGAAACTGAATTGCTGCGCATCTATTTGTAATCGCATTAACTCGATCTCGTCAGTTCACTTCTCTTTCTGAAGTCTTGAACGCAGCGCCACACTTATCAAGAGGTCCTTCCTAAAGCATTCGTAGTGCAGCTTCAAGACGGGGCGTTAATCTAACGAAACTAAGTTAAGTAGCTCACCAATATTGGAGAAAGACACCATTCCTTAGATAAAATTTTTCAGAACAATTTCACTTAAGCAAATTTTACCAACGGAAAATCAAGAATTTCCGTCTCTTGAAAAATTGCAGTTTAGAAATACCGATTCATTTACAGAACTCCGCCCCATGTGCCTGTGCCTAAAACCATTACAGCTGCTGAACCAGTTGAATGGACATGGGACGATTCAATGACAGAAACTCAAAAAATATATCAGTACTTGTTAGGAAATAATTAATCAAGAAAGTTAATTGGTTTCAAAGAAAGTTTTAGTATAGTCGAAGTTTTTCGGAATACTCTTCCTCATATGTGAAAAATAGATTTAGAAGAAATATTAAATAAATGTATGTTGCAAATTTTTATTGCTAGTTTGATGCAAATGCTTTCTATAAGAAGAACACATTGGTCCTTAAATGACATTCAAGTTAGCTAAATAGTTCCCCAGTATTGGAGACTGATATCATTCCTTAGATTAAATTTTCCAGAACAAATTCTACCACCAGAAAATCAAGAATTTTCGTCTTTTAAAAATTTGAAGTTTAGAAGTACCGGTTCATTGACAGAAATTCAAAAGGTATAATAGTACTTATTAGAAAATAATTAATCAAGGAACATAATTGGTTTCAGAGAAAGTTTTAGCAGTGTCGATGCTTTTCTTCATATGTGAAAAAGAGAGAGAGAGATTCAGAAGAAATATTACTTTTTAATATTTTTATCAAGGGAAAATCAAGAATTTTCGTCTCTTGAAAAACTGCAATTTAGAAATACAGATTTATTGACAGAAATTCTAAAGTACAACAGTACTTTTCAGGAAATAATTAGTCAAGGAGCGTAATTGGTTTCAGATAAAGTTTTATCAATGCCGAAGCTTTCCAGAATGCTCTTCTTCAAAAGTGAAAACATATCTAGAAGAAATATTAAATAAATATATGTTGCAAATTTTGTTATTACTTGTTTGATACCAATCCGTTTTGCAAGAAAGAGGAATAGATGCTCAAATGGTATCAAATATGGGAAATAATGTGCACTCAACGTGCTTGGTGATTTGAAAATGACTATTATAAGTCTGAAAGCGAACACTCATTAAATTTCTCACGGAAAGACTAGTTACTCGCTATTTTCTGTCGCAAATACATGAACATCTGTTTGAGACGCCATGAGTAATGCACTGAGAAATCTAATGATTCCTTAAAAGCAGTAGTTAATGAATACTGTTGCTTTCCAAAATTCAAAAGAGGTAAAAATCTCAAATGGTTGAAGGAGTGGAGTGTATTTTTGATGCACATAATTTACTAAGATTCTGAGAGCGGCTCTTTTACCAGAAAGAATAAATGAAATTTCTCTTTACCTTCTGTATAAGTACCTTTTATTGATTGATTTCAATGTTTTTATTTTGCTGTTGTGGAGCTGGCTATCTGGTTGGTTTGAAGTGGTAAGGCGTGGCAAGAAATTTGAAGATGATTGATTTCGCTTTGTATGGTGAGGCAAAATGCAGACTAATGGAAAGATTTCATTTCGCTCAAACTTTATAAAAGTAACTATAGGTATTTTCATTGTATTTTTCATCGGTTTATTTATTTTTCCCATTGCCTACTTTGAAATACTGTTAAAAGAATGCGACGGAGAGAAAGCATACGACGTGAAGATTTTCTTTTTCCATTCTGAATGCTTCTAAATTATCACAGGGAAACAAGTATTTCTTTGAGTTCTTCAACCTTTCAACTGAAACTATTTAATCGATAATGATTCTAAAAGCAAAATGTGTTTGGGCTTCGTATTGTTTAGAAATGGAAGATTAATCTGCAGTAGTTATTCTTAGTTTACTTTTTTGGACACATCATTACTTTTACCTTACTTTCAAAAAATTATCTTTTTCAGGAAACAAATGCAATGGATACATTTCAAAATTCAATAACTTTTCCAGGGTTTAAATTAACGTCCAGGTTAGAAGCTACACGAAGGCTATTTTGAGGCATTCCTTGGATATAGGAAGGGCTAAAGCATCAGAGTTGTGCAAATGTTTAAAGTGGATTTTTTTTCTCCCTTACAATACTTTTTTATGTTATCTTTCGTATATATACTAGATATTTAGTATACCTAGATAATGGCTCAGTTTGAAGCTACACATAAGCGACTGTGGAAAGGATGTGTAATTTTGAACCTCGATCAAATAACGGAAACTACACCTTTGTTGGCTTACACTCATAACATGTCAGCATACACGTTGAATCTTGTGTTGTGTCTCGTATTTGGCTCCTGCTGATCCCAAAACAGAGGCTCTTCCATCTAGTCACTGCAGGCAACTTTTTCTATAAAACATTTTATCGAGAAATGTTTGGGATACGGAAGTAAAAACACAATTTTCTAATAAATTGGCAAGATTTAAGAAGTCCGAATTTTAGTATTAAGAAATTGTTATTTATTTTATGCCAGTATAAATGAGCATCTGATTGCATACGCTATGCGATGTATAAGACCCTGCTTTATATTTATGAACTATAAAAAATAACTGCGTGAATCCATGAATTTACATAACATTTGCTTTAAGTTTAGAATTTTTTACACTGATTTTGGCTTAAAAATAAATTCTGTTCAAATATAAAGTTATTTTAAAAAATATTTCACTCTCAGGATGATTTAACTTTCGATCATTAAAAGTCTAGAATCTTCTGCCGCACTGTCGGCTAGTATTGTATCAGCCAAACACAGTGAAGTTATAAAAAAATAGTTTTTTCAAGCACACTTTGATTAGTGTAGTAAAAAGTAGAATATTTTAATTCTATTTATCTTTTAATTTATTCTCTTTAATTTACAGTTCATTATTATAAATATTATGGAATTATGAAATCATCTTTTCGCCAATCCGCTCCCAGATGTCCCCGAGGGTACACAACAATTTAATTAAATTAATGAATTAACTGATTATTAAATTGCGAAAATATCCTTTCCATATTGTCAGAAAGATAGGGGTTTTACTTAGTAGGGTGCCATCTTGACAGAATCAGATCGGCAATAGTCTAGTCCATCTTCTGGTGGCAATTTTCCCTTGTTTTTTAAGTGGATTGAAAAGAATTTTTGGATGATTAGGGAATATTAGCCTTTGCAGCTGAAAATCCTATAAATCCCTTCAATCAATCGATCAAAAACCGTATTGTCATTAAGAATATATATATGTCTCCTTCTTCTTTCTAATCCTTCTGATCTGAATCAGATCAGATACATGAGGTCGTTCGCCTTCTCCAACACGAAATCCGGTCGCTTGAGCTGGTCATCAAACACCAAGTCAACACAGTCAAGTAGATGTTGCCGAGTGGCCTCAATCATGTTGCACTTTGTACAGATATTGAACTTCTTATCACCACGGGAGAATCTGAGGGTTTTTAGGTGACTGGAAGCTAAGCGAGCCAAAGTTATTTGGTCTTTCCAATCCCCCTTAAAATGTATAGTAACACCGGGGCCTTCACGACGATACCATGAATGAGCTTGTGGATGCCTCCAAGAAATGTTAAGAAAGGCCTTTCTTCTTGAGTATAACTCAAGGTAGGTCAAGGGTTCTACATTGGCCTGATGCATGGTAGTACCCTCTTTAGCAAGACCATAGGCGATCCTCTTGGTCATACATATATGTACAAAATTTCAAAACTAGCACACAAGGGAGTGAGTGTAATCATGAAATTCCATCTTTACAAACACGAAACGCTAAATGAAATAAAAGCGTATAATAATGTGAATGATGATATTCTATTTGCCAGCTTCTTCTAAAATGTTTGAAGATAATGTCTTATCGTTAGAAATCAATAAGAGCATATACGCACTTACATGAATGAACAATAAAAGGATTAAATAATTAATAAAAATCCAGGATCATTTCCTATTTTCTGGAGAAGTATCTATTGTGTTTGTTCGTCGCGAAAAATATGAACATTGCAGCAAAGAAGCACAGGAGAATTAATAAAAATCAAAAAATATTGTAGAAAGATAGATGTTTGTTAATTTTCTCAGCAGAAAACAACATCGAGATAAAGAAGAAACTTAAATCAAGCACTGAAATAGAGTACTGATTAAGATCAGAAGAACATCTGTTACCTTTTATTTGTTGATGGGGAACGGACGCAATAACCCAGGATAGAATAAACAGTCTTCAAAATCCTAGTGGAAGTTAATGAAGTATTTAGATAGATCTTGTTTATCTTCTTGGCCTGATAAAAACAGAGAAGAAGGACGAGTAAAAATGGTTTACAGAGAAGTATTCTATAGCAGAATGTTTCATAATGTTTCTGCTTTTAATTTGTCTTTTGGGCATTTTCACTTCTTCAATGATGTTTACAAAATATATTGAAGAATAAGGACGTAAAATCCGTTTTTTCCTTTCTTTTAACAAAATGAAGTGCGTTAGCAATGATTTCATGGCAGCGTACAAAATGTGAAAAAGTAGATTTATAAATCGATTGAAAATCGTAAATAATAGAGGGCGTTAAAAATGTAGCTAAAGGAAAGGAGAATGATTTTTTTAAGTCTAAACAAATGTAATCATCTCATGTGCATTTACATGAAAAGTTTGTTTTTTTTAATTTTATCTGTACGGGCGCGGGATCTATGCTTTTTAACCATGCAAACAATTCTTCAGCTAATATTCATCATTTTATCATTACGGTCATTAAAAATTTCGTATTTCCTATATTAAATTTCTTTACTTATTTTAAAATTCCAATAAGTACAGAGTCTCATTTAATATATTTAAAAACTCCATAATTTTTTTTTTAAATTTCAAGTAGAGAGATATGAGGAAGAATAAGGTGCACAGAATCAGGTATGCATTATACAAGGCAATTTTTTCAAAAACAGAAGTGTACTCCCAGTACTTTCTAGTATGCTTCCCCATAAGAATGTCCCAAATAAAGTGCGGTCAAAATGACTGCGCCTATGGGTTATCCAACCAAACATTTTCGACGAACATAAATGAAAGCACTTTTAGAAATGAAAAATGCCTTTTTCATTGACGGTTGGACAACGTTGTTATTATTCTATTTCACAAAACAATTTTGTACCTGTCCTTCTCAGGACATATCTGGGAAAACCTAGGGATAGGAACACAACGAAGAAACGAAGCAGATGAACGGCCCACCCCCACCAGAATTTGACGTTCCATACATGCAAGACATCCAGACAATAAACAGGTAAATATATACTCTCTGTTACTAACAAATTTGTCTTTCTTCTATTTTTATTTATGTATGGTTGTGTGTATGAAATTAGTAAAAGGAGAATGAATGAAATGCTTCTTTAAATTCAATAACTAATGATACTTTTCTTTCAGTCTCGCACGGTAATACTAATTTCTTTTCATATCAGGTAAAAGCAAGGCATTAGGTAAAATTTTACTCTATTTGTTATGTTCGGAGATTGTGGTCCATTGCGACCGTGTGCTTCGACTACACCCACTCGTCACTGGCTGTTGCTTCTATTTCACAACTGCGATGTTTCGTGTCGAAAAATTCGTGATTTATTGTAATAATAAAAGCCGTTTAATGTCATATTATGCCTTAAAATTAAATAAAATATCTATTCAGTGATAATTTATTGTAAATCTATTATTTTTATGATTTTCGCTATTTTCTGAAAAAAATCACTTTTAATTGACTTAATAGTCATTATGACATGCAGACGAATAAATGTACTTTATATTTTCTCTGGACGGAGTAACAACTCGCTGTTGAATAAAAATTAAAATGTATATACTATTTTCTTCAATTGTGTGTGGCAAACAAGCGTGCTAAAACCAAATTTGTAAATATGGGGCAAGTTAGCTTTATAGCATAGTGACGAAAGGGGAGTATGTATTTAGAAAAGCAATTCTACCCTTATCCATTTTTCTTTGCAATTCGTGTCCAAAAATTTGGTGTTAAGACACATGCGAAATTTGATCTAGCCAGCTCTTTGTACAGTGCAGATTTAATTCCAAAAATGGTATTTTTCACTCCAGGGAGGTCCAAAACATATAAATTTATCAAAATCTCGAGATCAAATGTTTTGAACGTTTGTGAAATATCCTCTACTATACGTGAGATACTTTGTATAGGAGAAAGTAAAATTGCAAATCAATAATTTTTTTTTATCCGTAATATGACCTCAAAGAGCCTGAACGTGCTAGATTATCTTTTATTGCTTAGGAGAAATTCGTTATCAGAGAATCAGATTTTAAGAACTTTCACTGACCTAATAGTTTGGTTCAATGAGTGAAAATATGATTATTTTGCTTTCTAGCAGAAAAAATATTTTTTTGTCATATGAAGATCATAAGAATGAAACATGGGAAATTATAACGCATGGTTATTATAAAAAAAACTCGCATCATTAAAAAAGGCAAAACAATTTAAAATATTATATTTTAAGTTAAATAAAATTTTTAATATATTATATATTAACTTTTTTGTATAGGTATAAATAAGTTTTAAAATATTATATATGAAGTTCATACTTAATTTGTAAGAACGTTTTAAAGTCCGTTATATATTGTTTTATATGTTCATATTTAGCTACGCTGCTTACATAAAATTGCTTTGTTATATGTGTTTAAATCTGCATTTAATTTAATTGTAGTCGTACACTAAGTCAATAAAAAAGAGAGAGCAAGTTCTTTGTTCATTTAATGTTACCCTACTGTTACCCATCTCCCCGGGGGCACCGCGAGTATACGGATGGGTTGCTGCAGAAACTCGCTTCCCCTGGGGGTATAGCAATGGTGGCGTTGATGGTCCCTCCAACAGCGATAGTACGTACCTCCTTCGGGACGGGTCGGGCCGTGGCCAGGTGATTGGCTACTACCCAGATAGCATGCACACTTGCAGCAAGTGTGATTTTTCTTGATATTAGCTTGTCATGACAAACTTGATGTGGCAACTTTGTAGCGAACTCCCTGCAAAGTAGCAAAGCATAATCGATCATCCTCCTTGCAATGCAAGTATGCTGTAAAGTTGACATGGCACACTTACACACCACAATTTACAGTATATATCTGGTTTTGATCTTTGTCTCTGTTTTAAAAATCATTCGATTTTTAATAGCATCTCCTAGACCGTCCTTCTTTCTAATAATTCAAAAAATCAATGATAATTTGAAAAAACCTAAGTAGGTCTTTTTACAGAAAAAATACTTTTGAAAAATTCTCTATCTTTTCACTAAATATAGAACTTGTACTTTAAGGAAGACTATATATTTCATTTTTCTTAATGTTGAAATTTTAACGTTTATAAACAAAATTAAACCTAAAAAGCAGTCAATGTTTGTTGAAAAATAATAACTTACTTTGTATCCCATATTTTTAAAAGTAATTACTTCTGAACCCAAATTTCATAATTTATTCTACTAGCTAAACGTAGTTATTAGCGAAAATCGCTCTCTCTTTGACTTCAAATCATATTCTCAACTCAAAATTTAAAAATTTAATGAAATCAATAAGACAGTTTAAAATAAAACGTGTAGATGCACGACGTATTAGCGCAATCTATCTTCGGCAATCGAGGTCTCGCTGGCTGGGTGGCTAAGGCGACAGGTAAGGAAGCGTGTTGTCGGGGGCTCGAATCCGAGGTTCGTCTGCGTGCTCTGTCTTTGCTATAGTTTGCAATGAGTTTGACGCGACAAGTTTGCTGCAAGCTCGACGCGTGGTGACTTCGTCGTTTGCGTTAACTTGCGGCAGTCTTTTTGTGAACTTGCGGTTTCGCCGTGTCAAACTTGTTGCAAACTTGCAGATCAAGACTGCTGAAAACTTGTTGCAAACTAAAATTCCTCCTCAGTACTCGAAGCTATTGCAGCGGCTGTCATTCAGATGACCAAGGATGACCAAGGCAGGACCGGGTTAACCATATAGCGAGTTGTCAACCAGCTGTCCCAAATAAATGTAGTAGGTAACCGATTAACGAACATAATCCATTCAGTGATATACTCATTAATCAATCATTGATTTATCATACAATTTTATGGAAATATGAATAATTGATGATGATACTCAAGAAGAAATTTAAAATTTATATAATTTCTTATTATATTTTGCACAAGAGGTGCATGTTGGAATTTTGGTGTGTAGTGTCGTTTAATGAGGATTTTGAGGATGATAAGTTTTCGTAAGTTTCAAAGGCACCAAGTGAGAGAAGAAGTGATTGTTAATTGGTCGAATTGAAGGTGGAACAAACACAAATGAAGATTACTAAAGACCTGAATATTCCTCACAATATAAAATCAAGAACTGTAAACCTCTTTTTAAGCAGTGAATTAGTAAGCAGATAGGTCAGCAAATGTTTACCCTGAGATAAATTAGTGAACAACTTTCATTTCCTATTATTGATGCAAAAGAAGTTGTCTAAATAAATTTCCAAAAGGAAAGAAATTAGAAAAAATAATGCTTATTCGTTATGCAAGCCATCACCAAATTCGAGTCCTATCTGATTTCAAGATATGGAATATAAGATTATATATTGTTATCAAATTTTTGGCTTATAGTTTGATAGTGGAAGCATTACTAGCAAATTCCACGAAATAAACAGACTTAACTGAATAGCACTTTCAGCTATTTTATGCTCCACATGATGGAAGCAAACAGGGTAAGTGATGTTGAAAGTTTATTTTCGATTATGTTATACGCGCGAGGGGAAAATAGGAAAATTCAGCTTACACCGAAGTTAGAAGGAAAAGAATGCTTTAAAAAGAAGGCCATCTCTTCTTCGGGATGATGGATTCAGTGTCATACTTCGGGATAAAAACTTCAAATTCCTAAATTCCTTTACATGCTGCAGTATCTTCGCAAGCTGCTGCATTTACGGTCTAAGGAAGTTTTTTTTCCTGAACTCTCTTCTATAAAACGGAAATACGTTTACAAAACATTATTTTGCTCTTTTCTGAAGGGAAATTTTATAGAATTTCCTTTTTCTACGTAAAAGTTTTTTAAAACTTTCAAGTTTTGTGTTTTTTTTAATATTGTTGGAAAGGATTTGTGTATTTAAAAGGTATGATTGATTATATTCATGGTTTATTAAACTTAGTTCTGAGCTGTTTTGCAGGCATTTTAATTCGATTTAAAATAGTTTAGTGCTCAGATTTTTGGATAGAGTTTGAAGTTTTTTTGCACTTTTATTTAATTCGATTTTTTTCATGCCTGTAAAGATGGAATTCTAATTTTCCTGCTTTTTCTGATATGCTAGGGTTTCGAAATTTTGTACATTAATGTATTCCAGATGTCAATATAATATTTATTTATTTTCAGAGCTTCATTAATAGTTAATCAATTAGTTTATTTAAATTTTGATTCCATACGAGTGGATTCACCTGAATTTGAGAAATAATTGATTTCAAAATTCCGCAATATTTATAACGAATTATAAATTAAAGACTAAAAAGTTGAAAATTCTTAAAATAAAACAATGCTAATTTTTAGTGCAGTAATAATGGTGTATTTCAAAAAATTTTCTTATTAAATATTTTCTAGTATAGATGAAAATTTTTCACTGGTACTCATTAAGGTTTTATTGCTTTCTAATAATTTGTGATCTTTTAAAGCAGATGGTTTTGTAGACAGGGACATTGTAGTTGTTTTCAAGTTTATGAATTTAACAGCTCAAATTTATTATTTATACTTTTCTTCATAATATTTACCCGAATCTTTTTACGTGCAAAATATCTCCTTTTTTTTATAAGTAAAACTAAACTATGTGAAATGTTAGTTTTCCTGGTTTTCCTATGCCCAGTCTCGAAACAAACTTATTTCTTATTTGCTCATTATTTTAATATTTCGCAACGAAGGGCAGCAAGCATAAAGTTCGTTCAGAAGAATTAATTGAAAAGGCAAAAAATTTGATAATTCTAAACTACCTTATCATTTATTATTATCATATGGCAACACCCAGATAGCACGTAAGTTTGCAGCAAGTTTGATTTTGATTTGATATTACCTTGTCATAGCAAATTTGACGCGTCAAACTTGAAGCGAACTTGTGGCAAGTTCGCCGTGACAACTAGCGCCACCCTCGCTTGCAAAACGCGTTTGCCACAAGTTCGCCGTGACAAACAATTGCATTGCAAGTTTGCAAAACAAGCTTGATGCAAAGATAGCACAAAGAGATAATTATCTTTGTCTCTGTTTTAAAAAAACATCAGATTTTTTATAGAACCTCCTACACCGTCCTTCTCTTCATTAATTCAATAAATCAATGATAATTTGTAAAAAAACTAACTTTTTTAAAAAAAAATTTTTTGAAGCATTTTCCATCTTTTTACTAAATATAGCACTCGCACTTTAAAGAAAACTATATCGCCTTTTTCTTAATGTTGAAATTTTAACGTTTATAAACAAAATTAAACCGAAAAAACAGTCAAAGTTTGTTGAAAAGTAAACTTATATATTTTGTCCCATTTTAAAGTAATTACTTTTGAACTCTAATTTCATAATGTATTCTACAAGCAAAACTTAGTTATTAGCGAAAATCTCTCTCTCTCTCTTTAACTTCAAATCATATTCTCAACTCAAAAAATTAATGAAATCAAGAAAGTTTAAAATAAATCGTATACGAATCGAATGGAAAGATGTATTAGCGAAATCTATCTTCTCCTTTCAGAGCTTAACTGGCCGAGTGGTTAACGCGTCTGCTTCCGAACCGGTAGGTCGCGAGTTCTAATCCGGGTTTTGCTCGTACTCTGTTTTTGCTATAATTTGCAATGAATTTGACGCGGCAAACTTGCTGCAAGTTCGTCCCATGGTGGCTTCGAAGTTTGCGTTAACTTGTTTCAAACTTGTTGCAAGCTTGCACTCTTGTCATGTCAAATTTGTTGCAAGCTTGCTGAAAACTAAAATTGCTATCTGGGCAGGATATTGTTTGGTATACAGGATCCATATCATCTACAAAGATGCGTCAGTAATAAAAGCTAACTGCATGCCGGTGTGCTTGACATGATATGATAAATTCGTCACTTCGATTTATATTAATAATGGTTTATAACATACCATGAAGGCAAGACGAGATTCATGATTATACTAACAAGCATTTAAATTTTAATAGCGTATAAATAAACTGTCTTAAGCAGTTGCTTAAATGGATTGATTACTGCTATTCAGGAAAAAATAAATTATAAATTACTAACAAATCCTTTGCCGGCATACTGTCAAAACCGAAGGAAACTTTTGAAACCATTCAGTCGATTTCGAAGAAAACTTATCTCGGGAATTGACTTTATTGATCACGGACTGTTTCGGTAATTGCAAGGAATATTAATCATAATATTAATTATCATTTGAATATTTAATAACCGTGCAGATAAATTAATTCTTCAGCAATCAAAAACTTAATAAACCGCAGCACTTGGTACCACCTTATAAAAAGCCTTCTATTTTCTTCCAGAACATTCCTTGGCTGGGCTGGAACCGATGCAACTAAAAGCATTAAGAGGTAGACTTAGAAATTAGCTGCCGCATTTCGTCCGGCTATTTAGGTTCTCCTCTACGCTAATAGATTGATTCCTTGCTTCAGTTCACTCTGGAGCTTGTTTGGACAGGTACTCAGGGAATTCAATTCACAGAAAGAAAGTCCCACCATTTTTTTCTCTAGTTCTTTGTTGATAACATTTCGCTTCTCTTGTGCCTGAATTGTGTCTTGAGCAGATCCGCTTCTCTTTTGGTCCGTTAAGTTGGTAAGTTCTTAGGCTGTTAATCGGCCGTCCAATGGGATAAATGTCCGAAAGGTCCTTTGTAGACATCTCTCTATTTTTCCCTCTTTAGAAAGAATTATTCAGTGATTTTTTTTACTTGAGCATTACTAAATATGATTTACTAATAAGGTGACCATTTCTCCGTACAAATTATATTGTATTATATTATTTTAACGTTATCATCTATGAAATAGGGTAAAGTTGGTCAAGTCTTACCTCTTAAGGTATGTGCCTACCCTAAAATCGACGTTTTTATGAAAATTTTCGAAAATTTTTTTTATTACTTTGTATTAAAAGCCCATACATTTAAGTTCCAAAAAATGGTTTACTTTGGTTTCTCGATAGTTAAACGAAGTTATTGCCTAAATTACAGAACCAAGTCACATTTTCGAAATCGAGAAACTAAGCCATAGAAATGCAAAAACTCATCTAAACAGCTATTTCTTTATATTGGAGCAAAATGTGAATGTACAATTTACTTTAAATATAGAATTAGTTTTATTTATTTTTTAAGTATTGTCTAGAGCGTATCTGGCCTTTGTTTCTCTAGTTACAGGATATTTTACATTCTGAAAGAAAATTTCATCTTTAATTATTCATTATATATAATTCAGGCAATATAAGGCTGATGACTGTATTTAACCATCTTAATGTCAAACTTGAACCAGAAATTATTAAAAAAAACTACATAGAAATTGATATTGAGAGAATTAAGAAATCGAAGCGACAAGTCGAACCAAAAACAAAATTATCAAGAAAAAAATTTAAAGTTAATTTTTAATTAATTTTGATTTAAATTTAAGTCAAAGAAGGCTTAACTTACAAATACTGTGAATTTCAAGTTGTTAAAATATGTATATAATTTGTTGTGCGACTTTAAAATATTTATTTGCGTTTTCTGGAAAACTGATATTTTCATTTTTTGACATTGCGATAAATCTCATTTCTTAAAACGTTTTTAATATATTCAAATGAAATTTAATCACAGTGTTCTATATATCTCTAGGTATGTTATGAACCTCAAGTATAGCTTAAAGTGCATAATTATTTATTTTAGAGCTGTTATTATTTGAAAAAGTGATAGTTTTTTTTGTAAAAAGCTGTTGCGTACACAAACTTTGGTATATCTCGGTAACTTTAAGAGGTACACTAAATATTCTGCTTCATAACACAGGTAAATGTATACCAAATATATTGTTGAAAGAAAAAGGGAAATACATGCATTAAAATTTGTTATAGGAAGTTTGGCGTAAACGTCAATTTTTACTAAATTTTGACCAAAAATGGTCAAAATTTGGAAAATAAAAAATTTGTTCATTAAAATGGCATTTGAATTAACAGTTTTATACACCATTATAACTGAAAACATAAGTGTTGAATAAAAATTTCCTTTTTTTCAAAAAAAGTGCTCCGAAGGTAGGCACATACCTTAAGGAAAAAAGTCTACAACTGCAGGTTTCACTAAAAGAAGGATTAAATTTTGCATTATTCTCAACTTCTATGAATATTGCAGCTATTTATTACAAGAAAGTTCAAAATACACGTACTGTGTCGGATGAAATAAACAAATCTTAAAGCAGCAACATCAGAATGACTAAGGTAACTGGTTCCTAAGTCGTACCACCTATGTCGTAAGTCGTACCTTGGAAGCAAATGAACCATAAACACCTTCTATTACTATTCTTTGAGTAAATTAATCGGTCTTGAATTAATCCTCGGTCAACCCTTTCGGTTCTCCAAATTCATAATGTTTATTTAGTTCTACCGCAGTTTCGGTTTAGGAATATTATAATTTCGTTGAAGTCCATGTCGCCATTGGACAATTTTCATAGCGGCTCGTCCACACCTACTTATCTCTAAGTATTATCGGTACGTTTTGCCACGTTTATGGATCGTGCCTAAAAGTTGGAAAAAGCGCGTTTGACATAAAATATTAAAAAGAACAACATCCTCTTTCTCCAAATGATTTGTATCTTTAGATAGGCAAGAGAACCTTAAGTTGTTAACTGGTACGATTTAAGCCTCGTTTGTGGTACGACTTACGCAATGGCAAGTGTAAGATTTTAAGTAAACATCATAAAAGAATGAATTGAATCAGAGCTTCATTGCTACATAAAAGCAACTATTCAAATAGCACAAAATGATACCCTAAGAAATAATAACATGCTATTAATAACATAATTGTTCTACGTCTTATGAAATCTGCACAAAACCTGTAAGAAAACTACCGAAAACTTATTTGTCTTCGAGGTTAGGTTGTAACGTATCGAAGCTCAGTTCTAAATAATGGAAATTACATCGTCGATGCTAGTAGTCTTCGCACTGCCGTCAGCGTTGCGGATTCGACGAAAACAAAGTCAGAATGGAATAGGTACGAATTAGGCTGTGGTACGACTTGATCAACCTTACCCTGCAAAAGGAAAAAGTACTGTTTTCATCAATAATTCGATCTCGAGCTGGCGATAAATCTCATTTAAACGTCCCAGAGTCTGAAAAACATATTTTGTGTTAATTACGTCTATCTGACTGTCTATCTGCGAAAAGGATGTGTCAAAAATACAACAAGCTAGGCAGATGAAATTCGATATGTGGTATTCACTCTATCATTTGAGCTTTCTATAAAATACCGACATCCGTCTGTTATACAAAATCTAATTGTTATTCAGTGCAGCAGTACTTGATATTTCATCAGAGCATTAATTTTTATGAAAACCAATTTCAGTTTTTTAGTTTTTACTGAGACTAAAAGGCTCCTGGCTATGCATCAGAAATCCTTCACGATTTTTAAATGAAAAAAATTGCAACTACTTGTCTCCATGTAGCAATATTTATTTTTCATTACAGATTTTTAATTTTTAATTATCCTTCCGTTGGGCTTATCTAATCTGTGAGACGAAACACCCATATCTTTTTAGGCCTAAGTACGGATTTTACCGAGACAGGTGTGGGACCTCTAATAGCTCTCTGGCTTCCTACCACTCACGCTAAGGTATCGTGGTTTTTCTCTACTGCTGTTTTGATGTATGTGAAGAGCACGTTAATCTGGTAGATGACTTGCGCCCAATTACGTTTGTATTTTTGATTTCCCACATTTTTCTCAATATTTCTTTTTATATACCTGCAAAATTTCGTGTATCTGTGTCCCAGCCTCTAATTCAATGATATTGATAGTTATTTTCAATATATTATTTCAAAAATGCCGATTTAATTCAGGCTGTCCACGACAACAGTTGCCATTGATTAGGAACCTTACAGGAAAACAAGCATGAACTCCCTTCTGAATTTCTGGACATTTTGTTAGTTGAAATTGCAAGGAAATGCAAAAAAAATTATTTAAAAACGCAAATTATCTTTGTATGACAGAATAGCTCAGTTTGATAAGCTTTTCTTTAACCCTAAGCAAAAATTCAAGCTTTAATCTCACAGATGAGTTAGCATTTGTATTGCGCCTGACCGAAGGTTCAACTCCTAGGTTAAGAAAACACTGATCTAGGATGTAATTTTAAAAATAAGCATTTGCTCTTCTAACACTTCGTTTGAAATTCTTAAGCTTTTGCAGAAGTTTCAATGTAAAGAGATCGTCGCCTTTTCTTCTACAAAGTGGCGATATTTAGCTTTTAGTCGGAGCTATTAATATGATGCAAGATCGTAAAAAATCGAATCCGTATTGATTTGGGTGGAATATCGCATACTGATGGACTCTCATACCATATATTACTCGGGCGCAAACTTGTTTTCCGTCCGCCAGGCATTTACACGTCCATAATTGGAGTTTATGGCCAT
The DNA here is from genome assembly GCA_013235015.1 of Araneus ventricosus. Classification (NCBI taxonomy): domain Eukaryota; kingdom Metazoa; phylum Arthropoda; class Arachnida; order Araneae; family Araneidae; genus Araneus; species Araneus ventricosus. The sequence goes on from BGPR01002338.1 coordinate 137,971, forward strand.
TTAGAGGAAAGCAACGAGACACTCGGCCTCAGCTCCAACTAATCCTTTGACATTAATCTAAGTTATTTCGACCCTCCCCGAAGCTTTTACGCTCCAATAATTGTCAAACTTTCTGCCAACAACAACCTTCAGAATTTATATTTTCATTAGCCGCAGACGTCGAACCCGACAAAGTCGGCTTGGGTTTCGAGTTTTGAAACGGAGAGAATTTTCGATGCAATTCGCTGCGTTTTAATATGCCACGAAATGACTGAAATCGAAATGTTTGGAATATCTCCAGCGGTGGAGAACTCCGTGGGATATGCAGTTCTAACTAATATTATTAATTTTTGTTGAAACGAGCGATTATGTTTTGTGTGTGAAAGAGAGAGATATAATGATCATCTCTGGAATTTCTAACAGTTTATTCCACGTTGCAAAACTGTAGACGGTATCTGTATGTGGCGAGTTGTGTTTTTAATACTTAGAAGTTGTTTTAATGATTATCGTAGTATTTTGGTTCCAGAATTTGAAATAAACAAACCATTAAAAAGCAATAAGTTTACGGGTAAAAGAAGATATTATGTTTAAATATCTTTCTCGGATATAAAGTACAGGGTGTAACAGAACTGTTGGATACGTTTCAAAAATTAGTAAGAGAAAAAAAACTAATAATGTTACAACTACGGGTTTTCTCTTAAATGAGAGCGCAATTTAAAAAGTTTTTTTCAGATAGGTGGCGCAACATTACGAAGTTCTAAATTTGCTTCAGCGAGAAATTTCCATTCGCAATGGCTACCTATCAGTAAAAGCCGATGCGTGTTTTCTGGTTTCCTTTGTTAGTTTTTCTTGAATATCTCGAAAACTATTCAAATTTCGATTTAACAAATTAAAGAACGTACAATTCCTTACAAATGCATGCTTTTATTTTTCTTCTAGCTTTAATATTTCGCAAATAATGGCACTCAAAAATTGGAAATTTCCAATTATTTAGACCACTTAAACGGACCGTTACCTATCTAAAAAACACTTTAAAAGGCTCTCTCATTTGAAACCAGCGGGAGTGGTCTCCCCTAAACTTTCTCGTATACTTACTAAGTGGAGATTCGTCAAAATCTCGAGTTCGAATTTTTTTTGACGATTACAATACTTTCTCTTTGTATACTTCGTATACGAGAAAGTGAAACAAACCAACAAACCTGAAATAAATATCTGTTGCCACGTTTCAAAAAAATATTACTTTGAAGCAGGTGCGATAAAATAGGTAATGCAATGAATACTAAAGCGACAATTCTGCTTTGGAATTGAATTCCCAAGAAAACAATTTATACTACCACAATCGCAACAATTGCAAAAGCTCGTAAATAAAAGATTTGCTGAAATAATGAGATCGGTTTGAATTTTATTTACAACAATAAAAAATTTCTTACAATTCATGTGTGAGAACATTATTTATTGTTGTAAATAAAATTTACAACAATAACAGATTGCTACCAGTACTTGAGAATCGGATTAAAAGAAATTGAATGTGCAATATGAACGCCCCTTTTTGACGGATTTGGCCCAAAATTTAATACGGGCCTACATTCATGACGATAAAACTGTGTACCAAATTTTATCCATCTAGCTATTCAAGTTTTTGAGTTATAGTGTTCGCATGACTTCGGACATACAGACAGACAGACTTACCTTTGACGGATTTTGTCCAAAATTTGATAGAAACCTAAAAATTATGTGTAAAGACCACATACCAAATTTCATCCCCGTAGCTCTAATAGTTTTCGAGTTATCGTGTTCACAGACAGACATAATTCCAAAATTGTGTTTTTCGGACTCGGGGAGGTCTAAAACGTGGAGATTCGTCAAAATCTCGAGTTCGAATTTTTTGACGATTACAATACTTTCTCTTTGTATACTTCGTATACGAGAAAGTAAAAAAAACATAGTCGTAACATTATTAGTATTTTTATTAATTTTTGAAATGTGCCCAACAATACCAAGATACAAAGTATAAATGGAGAAAATGTTACTTAATATAGAATTATAATAATAAAAAACTAGGCGCTGCGGGAGTGTTCGCGGCCGGCACCCACTTTTGCTCAGGCCTGGCACCTCGGTGCTTCGAGGCTCTCAGCCACTGCTTTTTTCAGTTTTAAATACTGCACGAAGATCAGTGGAACAGACCATAAATCCATAGTAGATTTCATATTCTTTGTAGACAACAGATTCCTTTAAAATTGTAAAATCTTTCAATGAACCTCATCTGGTTGTAATGTTTTGTGTGGCTGTTTCTTGAATTTCGGCATGAAAGTCTTCAGATCCATAAATAAAGAATGATATCGCCCTAACTAAACAGTTTCCATCACCTACACTAAGCATTTCGCAATATATTTGACACGCCATTGTGATGGAACTGTTGGGATCTATATATTTAAAATAATATGGTAAAAATACCTTCACAGAGTTCTCCAGCCCTAACCACCAGACCTGTTTCGCCAATTTTTTTTTCATATGGAAGTTTATGACGTCTAGGATGTCATCAAGGGTCGTCTGCCCACCACCACCACCCCCATTTTCGAACGAAATCGAAAAAACATATAGAGAATGTATGGTGGAGAAATGCTTTTTCAATTCCTACTATTAGTTCACACTCTCCCTATATATATTTATATATCTTGTTCAAATTTTCAATCGTTAATAAAATACTTTTTATTCATCCACTCAAGTTCAAATGCATTTTTTAAAGCTTGTAGTGGATGACACTTGATGTTAATACAGTTTTTTCAAATATTAATTCATTAATTAAAATTAATTAATTAATTTTATTTTTATATGGGAGAAAAAAATTTCTAAAATAAAATTTTTCTTTGTTGACATAAGTAGGAATTGACTTAATTTTTTTTTATATTACTTGTTCGATTTCGTTCGAAAATGGGGGTGGTGAGGGCAAGCGACGCTTGATGACATATTTAGACGTCATAACCTTTCATATGAAAAAAAATTGGCGAAATCGGTCGAGTGGTTGAGGCTGGCGGACTCGGTGAAGGTTTCTTCACCAAATTATTTTAAATATATAGGTGTGGCCTTGAGATCTTGATTAATTTCCAGGTTTCAGATATTCTTGAGATTAAAAGAAAGTGCTATTGCAAATATATTTTTGTACCTATCTGTCTCTGTGTGTATGGGTATTGAAGTCCAAAAGAAATTTGGGATTTGGGAACCAAAATCATAGATTTGTGTCAAATTTCGTACCGGTTCCTTCCCGGAAGAGGTATTTTTCTATTGTATGTTTTCCGAGTGCATGTGAACAGTGTAACTCAAAAATGCACCAAGCTATATATATGTACTTATCTTGAAATATTTTAGAGATTTACTCCTATACTTTTTGCTTTTTCCAACAATTGGCTTTCGCAGAAGGTTATCGCCTTTAAAATTCGGATTTAATGCGACATAATCGATTCCTAAGATCGATTGGCATTTGATTGTTGGAATTCCAATTCTGGGTTGTCTTTTTCATAGTAATACTTTATAATTTAATCATCTTTCTGTGTTCCATTGTATGATTATTAATTAGGTAACATTATTTTATATTTAATTTTACTTATTGGTTTAATAGTGTATATACTGAAAATGTTATTTCAGTTTTGATTGTTATATATATATATATATAACGCTAACGTATGTGGCACAGAAAAAAGGTTAATTTCTCTTCTGATAGCAACGTTTTTTCGTTTACAAAACAAAGACGGTAGCCTCCTCCATGTTAGGCACAACTTCATAATCTTAGCCTGTTACTATATTCGTTCTGGTGTAAAATAATTTTTCCTCGAAAAAAATGAGTTTCAGAGGTAGAGTTCACAATATTTCTTACAATATAACGAAACCTTGGATTAAATTATTCAAAAGAGATACATCAGGCAAGAACCGCAACAAGCTTCATCAGGGTTTACAACTTTTATTCCCTCTCGTATTCCTGGAGTAATCTTACTTTCGCGTGTCCATACTGTCGCATCCCCCCCATCAATCATCTGTCTGTTGTAATGTTTCCTTCCCGCGAGCACAATTCCCATGAGAAAAAGAGTGCCGTCCCTTTTGATATTTGCGGCAAACAGCAGGACAGTTGCACCTGGACATCGCTAACGAGGCGGGCCAGGAGAAAGGACTTCACACAGAGGGCCGCCACAATGCCGAGGAATCAATCACTGTCAGCGAGCACATTAGCGGTACCCTTTGGTGTCATCCCTGAATAGGCCGGTGGTGGCGAAACTCAAGAACCTTCCCAGAATAGGGGTTGACCACTAGGAAGATGAGCTGTTGGTCAGTCAGAGTACCATTATCCAGTGAAGGAAAGGGTAGGCGGAGCTTCACTCCCTGAAGGGATGAATAAAAACTGATGTTCGAGGAGAGAGGGAGGGGAAAAAGGGTATTAGGAGTCTCGAACTGGGTTTCAGGCTCCGGAGCACCGAGGAGAGCTGTGTGATATTGATCAGCTTGGACTGAAAGTCCCGAAGTAATTCGGACTTTGGTAAGCAACCCCGAGGAATCGGCATTCCCCGAACGCTCGGCTAATCAACTTGCGAGCACTCCGGGTAGTCTCGTGGTACGGTATCACGTTGATAGGTGGAAGTTATCCATCCGATGATTCCTATTCTCCATGGACTAATTGCTCATGGAACTTTGACGTTTTAGAGCTATGATTTTGTTGATTGACTTTGTATATAATCATATTTAATCCAGACTTCTCTGCGAGAAGTGTCTCTTAATTATTGCTATATTAATAAAAGTACTTAGGCCAACCTAAGCTTGAAATTATTTGGTCACCCCTAGGCCAAGACATTACACTGTGCAAAGAAGTTTCTATTCATAATGTTAAGGGCTTATATCAGCTTAAGAGTCAGATGTCTCGAATCAATAACATTTGCTGGACATATTTTCATTTACATTTTATTGCATTTTTACAATCGCATTAGATCAACGCCAAAACAAATGAAATCAGTATTGTAATAATTTCGCATTCACTTATGGCTAAAAATCACACTCTGTAATAATCAACTTTTCAAGTTACATATATGTAACAATTTCACTTAATTTTGCTTTAAATCTTAATGTTTTACAAAATCACTTTTCTAAAACTCCACTTTCGTTTTATTTCCCGCTCTGGAGGTATATTAAATCTCGCGTTTTGGCATATTTATTACTAAAAGAATATTTTAATCGCTTCCACGCGCCAACATAAATCTCGAAATAAGCGAATTCTTTTCCAGACTTTTCCCTAAAACACTTACGTAGTATACTAAAAATATTTATTATTCCTTTCACTTTGATCACGTGTCTATTTGTTAAATCCCTACCTGAGAAAAAGCAGGGATTTTCTGTTCTCTTTTGGCTTAAAAACTTCAACTCATATGTACGTACATTCCGTCACTCTCCCATAATAAAAAGAAATTAGTTAATAACTCGGTCTGTTGTTATTTAACGACTGCAACTACGAATACATTTCATATATAGTTATTAAATAACATGTATTCAGTTCGGGAAACAAAATTCGGTAGGTTTTTTTTATTCCTTATGTGTTCTTGTTTCCGCCATTATCAACTTTTATTTCGCGTATTCCCAACTGATCCGTAGCGTACCCCCAGGGGTACGCGTACGACAGGTTGGAAGCCTCTGGGCTATATGGATGAAATTTTACTTGTGGTTGCCTCATCAGAATCCTAGATCAATATAAAACCTTGCACGTAATCGGTTGATAGGAAAAGTTCCAAAGTGCATACTGGGTTTTTTTCTCTGTACTACAAAGCTAAACACAAAACATCCTATATTATGTATGTATACCGGAAAGTGAAAAGAAGATCATTCCTGCTGGTTATGTATAAGGGCATTCGAAAATATAGATGTTTCATGTATTTTGATTTCTGTTATGATGCTGTTGATTCATTATTATTTACATATTCATGAAAATATTTGAATAAAATTTCAGAAATTCGTGCAGTTTTTTAGTTAAAATTTCAGCATCTCATATTATGAACTCAGCTATAACATCGAAGATATTATGATTATATTTTAATTAAGAATTGAGCTACTTTTTCTTTTAATAACTTTTTATTAGGAATTAAAAGTGAAGAAAATTTTGAAATTGTAATTCTAAATTTCGAGACTTCTAAACAGGGAAGCTAATGGAAACAATTATTAATCTGCCACTGTGAATGCACTCATCAGATGTTCCTTTTTTTATTCATAAATACGTCACAAAGCACATTGTTACAATAATGTCTGTGGAATGAGCATAAAATTGCAATTTATATGCTCATTCTGATAATTTCCGCTAGAGAACTCAAGTCAGCAGAATATAATTCTACCAAGGTTATCAAATTAGAACAAACAAGACTTTTGAGATGGAAACTTTTACATTCGGATTTATTTTTCTTTTTTTATTTTATTTGGAGGTGGAGCACTGCTTGCTTACTATTTTAGCTGTTTGCACAAAGATTTCTAAACAGAAAATTTAATGCAAATAATTAGTAATCAGCCGTTATATAAATGTAAATTCATCCTTTTGAAGTTGCTTTTTAAATATATGCATACCACAAATCATTCTGTTACAAACATGTTTGAGGTGACAGTATAAAATAGCATACTTTACAGAAACTTCCCGTTGAAGAACTTTTAAGTCAGCTACATATACTCCAACCAAAGGTATCGACAACACGAACAAAAAAGCGACCAAACAAGAGATACTCTAAGAAAAAAATCCTTTTAGTGACCGTCAAAAAGAACTTCCTGGAAAGTTGGAGCTTTTTATTTTTTTGGACCTCATGATTGCATCACCAACTACTCTAGAGAACTTAACTTTTAAGCTCAACTTCCATCACAAAGACTCAGTCTGGGCCAACTTCTTAACTTTTCTTGACAACAGATTAATCTGATCACCTATCTTGCTGTTCCCTGGAACCCACTTTGCTTTAGCTGCGTGAGAAACTCGGCTTTTTAGCCAATCAATGCCATCTTCTATTTACTCGCCCTGACAGCAGACTTTCGCTCAATGGACTATGACGTGAGCGGAATTCTGACACGCTATTTCGCAGTCTGGATCACGTGAAGTCATCATTAAAAATATTATTTAAGTAATGAAAGCGCTCCCGAACGAAAGAAATAAGAAGTTAAAGATGTGGAAACGGTGCACAGTTTAAAATGCCTTTTGTTATATTTATAGCCAAGGACGAAGGGGTGGGCGCAGTGTAGGTTTTAAACTTTCCAGGAAATTTGGCGGAAAAGAAATTGGCGTGTACGAAAATGCAACGTGGATAAAATACTGCAAAAGGTTATACCTCAAATTAGTGTCAATATGCAAGGGTAGTATACTTTCTTAAAAGAATAATTGTTCCATTTTTAGCAAGAATTTTTCTTTAATTTCGTAGTTAGTTGTATTTTTTAAAGAAAATACCCTGACCCATTTAGAAATAAAGCACATCTGCAATACTTAATTTATTTATTGAAGTGCTCACATTATACAGCGATAGGAAATTATATAATAATATCATTTGGATTAAGAGCAAAAAAGAAGTAACTTCATGTTTAACAATTACGTTTATTCACCTAATTCCATTCTGCAGTTTGATTTAAAACAACGCCGACAAAATGAAATGAAAATCAGGTTTATCGAAATAGTCATGAATAGTACAGAAATTGGTGATTCCAAATGCCTTCTGGGGGTTCCGTACGTCCTAAAAAACGATACATATTACAAAGATGGTAAGCAATGTTTTATTTATACTTTATTACCGAAGTAATTCACAAATAACACAAGTAAAACAGAAATACTACAAGAAGGGCTCAAAGTGTCCACCAGAAACATTGACATACGCATACACTGTAAAAAATATCCGTTTTTTTCCCGGACTTTCTCCGTATATTTGACGGTTTAAAGCTGTTTTGCTGACAAAACGGTTTTTCACCGTTTTCCGCTCCAGCCATAAACGGTTTAAAACCGTCAGTTAAAATTCTATTTTTCGTCATACGGTATTGCTTTCCGTACGATAACTTTCCCTTTTCTTAAATGTAATTTTATTGCATTCATTTCATGTTTTTAATTGGGTTCCATCTCCGCTGTTGTTTACACATGTGGCAGTAACCTGTTGTCACTCATGAAAGCTAACCTTAAAACAGGTGTTCTGGCAATAGTTGATTTTTACATCACTAGGTGGCGCCACTAGAGCTATAGTGACTTTAAAACTCAAATAGATTATTTTTACTTCATTTTATGAAGTCTACGATTGTCTCGTGATTAGAGCGACTGCCTTTTATTTCTAAGAACGCGGTTTCGATCCCCGGCTCGGAGGAGTTAGAAGTTTTGTCACCATCTTGCATCGAAATCGTCCAAGTAAGTTCAATTAAAAATTATATTAATTAAACTAATTGAAATTAATAATTAAGCCTTGATTAATTAATATTCCTAATTGATAATACACATCAGCACATTTCAACTCAACTCGAACAGAAGGAGAAAAACAACTCACCTCAGTCGATGACGTCACTTACTTCGATGACTTAATTTTTACGGAGAAAACTTGATTTCATACGGTAAAAAACCGTTGTGACTACGGATTTACTTCGTATCTTTTACGGGAAAAACTTGTTCCTGTATGGTAAAAAACCGTTGTGCCTACGGATTTACTTCGTAACTTTTACGGTTTTGCATAACCAACCCAGCTGCCAGTTTAAAACCGTAAATTTTACGGGATTTTTTTTACAGTGTAGCATCCACAGTGCAATGAATAATCCACCTTCTCAACATCTCCAGGTGCACAGTGGATACATCCAAAAGCTATTACGATTCCTTTCACTTAGATGCCGTAGCTAAATATGTTTGATGGGTTTTGTGGAACGTTGCATGCTATTCGTGGAGAGCCACATCTCGATTGAAGCAAAATTGCTTCTTCATATCGTGTACTCTTAACAGTGACCTCTAATACCTTTAATTCACATATGTGACTTACTTGATTTTTGTTCGTCCCCTACTTGGTTTCACCTTCCATTTTGTCGACATTGCTTTGAATCATCCTGCAGTTTGTAAATCACTCACACACTAGACAGAAGCGTATGGAGGGTAGGATGTGGGATCGATTTTATTAATTGGTTTATTAAATTAACCCCATTTGAAACCAGAAAAGAGGTGGCAGAGGTGTAGTGGCAAAAAAGCAGTGCCGGAACGCTCTAACCTTTGTGAGAAAAATAACGCTGTTTTAAGGACGAGTTTACAGTTTTTTCTTATTTATTTCTAGTAAAAAACGCAGTGCTGGAACAGCGTTCCTGTGCGTTCCACCTCTACTGCATCCCTGAGAGGGGGCCTCCTTTTAAAGACCTCGTAGTTTTTTATTGCAAATACTGGCTACAAAACTCTTTTCTTTAGAAGTATTAGAGGGATAGTCATCTTTCTACTGTCACAAGAGTAAGATTAATTTACCAGAAGTTGTTGTTTGTGATGGACTTAAAATTTCATTTGAGAGTAATGAAAACTTAACAAAAAATCATCTGGGCAACATTCGCCTATTTAATAGTGTTTCAGTATAGCCTTTGTTCAAGTCAATTCAGTGTATATTCCAGGACGTGGCTGATTTGTTTTGAAATTCATGGGCAATCGGTGGGAACAGGTAGTTATCATCCTAAGGGTCTCTCTCTTTAGTGAAAATTGAACTTCATTATATTTTAGGTTTGTTTTTTTGAAACATGCAAGTCGAATTTCATGTTAGTTGGTTCATTTGTTATATGCATTTAAGTGACTCACACCCACCCAACCCCAGAAGGGTGTACGTTAGGACTGATTGACCCTTACAATACTGTTAGTCGGCCATTGAGAAACATCTGTGCTAACTTTCATCAAAATGGTCCTCACAATTCGAAAGCGACATGCAACAAAAACAAACTTACTTACACACATACAAGAATAACAAATGCACATACACACAACATCAAGAGCAAGTGTGCATACACACATATAAAAAGAACAAACAAACATACACACATATACGTTTAATGTTATATGCATAGATATCTTATTCATGATTTAGTAGGTATTATATAATTAACCCTTCAATAATCGTGTCTGTTTCTTTTACGTAATCAAAATCAGTATCGTATCAAACACTCAAAACTAAAGAAATTATCTTAAAAATGTAACTCATTTAAATATTTCTCTTTAATTAATAGATGAAAAATTCTTTTACTAACCATAATTAATGAATAAAAGTTGGGTAACTCAATAAAAATCCGTACTCCTTAAAAATAACTTTTATAATTACTTATATAACTGACGCACTTATGTAACAATGCAATATTCTTATATTTTACCTTACCACAGTTTAATGAGAAACATTACGATTTACTAGACTTCGTTGGATCGTTAATTAAAATTCAAGTTTTACAACTAAAAGAATATGGAATGCTTCTGGTTAAATTTAATTAACCACATGTTATGGAATAAAATATTAATTAACCGTATGATTTTTAAAATTTAATGAATGAGATGAAATTCATAATTTTATAAATTCATTTATTCGTGAATTAAAATGCCTACATTTTTAGGCTAATAAGGTCATGGAGAAATTTTCTCATAAAAATACAAGGTAAGCACGAAAAAGGCTCCTGATTTCAAGATATTATAAATTAAAAAAGGCTCCTGATTTCAAGATATTATAAAATAAATAATTATTTGAATAAAATTTATATCCAAGGTTTTGCTAACTCAAAATATTTAAGTGCCTTTCTTTTCCGAATCATTAGTTGTGACTTCGGCAGCTAGAGGGCAGTGACATCGAAAATGTCGTTCTCGCAGCTGCAAAGATGATGCATGATGGATCTTGCTAGAACAAGTATCGATGCGAGAGTAAAGCGAGCATTTACTCGTAAATGGAAGTTAATGTTGATCCACCTATACACAAATCCATTTGGACATGCTATAAAGCTTTGGCGGATGGTTCCTTTCATTTACCACTTTTGAAAACAGTAAATTTAAAATTTTATTTTAAAAAAATATAGAACTTGTGTGTTTTAATAAACGAAGGAAAAAAACTGCTATGAAACCAAGTACGAGCATTGAGACATAATGGTAGTAATGTTCCACAATCAAGGTCTTTGCTCAAAATATTTATGCGTCACTGCATATCAGTAGAGCAATGGTACGATCATAGCGTCTGGAGCAGTAGGGTTTGGAGCCACCACGAAACGTTTATTGAGGCAGAATGTGTTAGTGAGCAACATAAAGGTCAGTCTGGCCGACCGTCGGTCTCTGAGGACATTGTGGAGCATGTCAGAGAAGCAACTTTTACTTTAGAGGCTCCTGAAGGGGTAGGTGTGTGAACCTCCACTACCCACATCCCCTGAATGATATTCAGTTACGCATCAGTGCTACTACACTTTGCACTACGACACACCTCTGACTACAGACGTAAAAATATCCTGTTTGCAGTTTGGATGGATATGCGTATAAACTTCATTGGACAAAAGAAAAGATTACAGACAGTGTTAAAACATGGACGAAAAACATGTGAGAACTATAAAAGCAATGAAAAATGAGCTATTTACAGGTGAAAAGAAAAACTCGTGAAGCAGAAGCAATTTTAAGACAGGCCCCAAAAGTTTGCTGCTTTTAAAAACTTGTGGGAGGACTGATTAGGGTCCTTGGTATTGGACCTCTAGAGGGTCGGGGTCCATCAGTCTGAGGTCTTGGTGAAGGAGAAAAATCTGCGTCGCGGAGTCGGATGAACTGGTTGCGTCCGGTTGCTGTTTGATGAGGTCCTCATTATCGGTGAGGAAAGATATCAGTTTAGCTATTTTTATTCTTGATATTTATTTAGAAGTTAAAAAAGTTAACAAACACAACCCACTCCGAGCCATTCTGCCAAATTGGCTTAAGGCCTGAAATGGTCCAGAGAGGAGGGAGAACCAACAGCACGAGGAGGTCAAGCGAGGCACAGGTCAAGACCCCCAACACAGCGAGCGATAGGCCCCGACGTCTAGAAGCCGTGCAGAATTATTAGAATTTCAAAGGATAACACATACTACATCATGAACATTGGTGGAGATTAAAACATCTAATTTCTTGAGAACAGTTGCATGGCTCAACCAGAGCATTAGCGCGACTATTACTCCATCACATCGTATAGCTGCACAAGGTGTAGCTCGAGCTGGAGTATCGTCTTGATGTTTCCCGCGTAAAAGGTGGCGCGCACATCGAGTGTTTGTGATTTCGACGAGTGTGAATGTTTGGGCAGAATATTATTTAGGCTATAAGTGGACTTTTGTTCCCACCCTGTATTTAAAAACTTCAAAGGTGACCAATTCAGTATCACATTCCGGATGTAAAGGCACTTAAATGGAGGATTATCTACACTATCGTGGAGAACCTCGGGATGCATTGGATTTTCCTTCGGAACTTTGCAGGAAATAACCTATTGGGTATTAGGTTCATAATATAACTACCATATTGTATCTGCCATATAGTTACTACCACGTGCCGAAAGATTACAGAAAAGCGACTGAAATGGAGAGTGTGGATTTAAACAATAAAGGTCTTTTCTGAGAGGAAAGCGATTGTTACAACAGAATCTCTGGCAAAAAGGAAGAGCAGCTAACAGTTGATCCTTAATAGCAGATCCATGTGCATGGAATATAGTTGATAGACATCGGTTCTGCATACTCAACGCAATTTTATTTAGCAGTTTATAAAACTAAATGCCCTCTTCTTATCAGAATGTACGTTCGCCGGAGGGCAGGGACATACAGATAGACTTCTTTCGAAACTTTCTCATATATGTTCAATCAGGTTTCAGAAAGGACATCAGGCTGGCTAATCAATTAAAGTCCCTTTCTCCAATACCGGCATCTTTTCAATAACATTAATCCTCTATGATCTAGCATTACCGCCAGTAAAATTTAAAATTTGTCAAATAGCAAAACAGAATAGACGCACACGGCGAATAATTATTTGCTGCCAATACCGTTCGCCGGTGGCAGTATGTCCATCAAAAATGTAGAGCTCAGTTCTCCCATTCAGCAAAATGCCAACTCGCAGGAGAACTCCAGGGTTACTGAAGCAGTCTGTTCTAGATTTGTCTGGATTAAAACTTGGTTCCCACCTCTTTCCATACCATTTGACTCCAGCCTCATTCGCCAGATATAAAAGACTATAATTTATAATGTCAGCGTGGACCCAATGTTGATCCGTTGAATCTCCGTGTTGCCTTCATTATTTTAAACTCTGGAACTGTCTCTGAATTTTTCGATACGATGGGTAAATGTGTCACATTCGTGAAGACGCTTCTGACGGTGCAGAATTGTCAATGGAAAAGATCATTTTTCAGAAATTTATTATTAATGCAATTTGAGAACTTTTGGTTGCATAGCATAAAAATCAAATTATTTTTCATCACATTCTATAAGTAACATTCTTACGTTATCGTTCATTGATGATTAGAGTCTGCAGAATATCAATTATTGGTGTTTTCACTCCATTATGTTAAATACAATAATTTTTAAATGTATTAGCATCATATTCAAAATTATTTGAATGGGCTCTATATACTTTAAAGCTTTCTCCATGTCAACATGATTTGTCGCTAACTTTATGCAGGGTATGTGAATGTATTCCGAAATTATTCATTATATGGAAACAAAGTTGATCAAAAGCCCATAAAAGATAAACTGCATGACTTAGTAAAACCCGCAAATGAAATATTTGTTTAAAAAATGAAAACATTAACATGAATAAATTGACATCAATAAATCGAAGTTCATTGTTCATCATTTATTGCATTCAGTCATCAAGAACATCACTAAGCAATGGATTGTAGAACCGGCATTAAACCAAAATTGATGGAAACATTACCATAAAGCATCCATTCTTCCAAGAATATGAATTTTTCAGGATCCATCGCGGTTAAGAATAAAAAAAGAAAAGACTATATATTTTAATCCGCTGTTGCTTCTTTAAACGAATCTGTCCTCTGCAAGCGAAGAACATTTTGTCCACTCCCACAACCAGACAAGCAGTTAATGACGAGGCATAACGATTCGATTGCGATCACGATTCAGAAACATGTTTCATCGATTTGCTCCTCTAGTAATCACAATCAACGGAATGGCACTATCGGAAAAGGCGCAGATCTTTTATTACTTTCCCAATACGAAGAGATGCATCGCTCGATGACTTGAAGAACAATTATTTGCACCTGTTCCATTTAAGTTCTGATGCTTTTGTTCCTCATGCATTACACATGACATCGAATAGGGTTTTACTTTATACAAAAACATGAAATGGAGTTAAGTGGAGGTATGTCCTTTTTTACTTCTTTTATTTATTTTTTTAAGTGATGGCATTTTAGTTTTAAAGTAAAGATTTTAAAGTTTACATATAAAGACTTTTTTCTTTTTTAAATTGATTCTAAAAGTGCTATAAAATTTTGAAAGCGTCTGTTTGAAATGGATGTGTAAGCAAAGTATTTAGGAAAAATGATTTAGTAATGGTTAATAATTTGTAATGGAATCGATGGATTTTTTGCCAATTATATTTCAAATGGAATATACCATTTTATGCTATTTGTTTCTTCTCTTTATGCGAAGAAAAAGTATTGTAATCGTCTAAAGATTCGACCACGAAATTTCGGTAAACCACCACGTTTAAAACCTCCCTGTCTCCAAAAGAGAAACAGTTTTGGAATTATATCTAGTTGTCTGTGAACATGATTACTCAAAAACGCATCGAGCTAAATATAACAATGTTAAGCTTAATGGACTCTGAACGTGTTAAAAGTGCTAAACGTCATTCTTTACCCACTTCGAAACTTTCCAGAAAAAAAAGGAAATCTGCCAAAAAGGCTAAATTATTGAATTTTCATTTAAAGGAAGGTGTAACCTATAAATGTGGAGAGTTTTAACAACATTATGAAAATTTAAATTTATGTTTACTCAAAATAAAATGTTCAAATGTGTTTTCTGCAAAACTTGTTTTTTAGCATTTTCAGTTTACGCTGGCACTCACAGCTGGAATAGTTTTTAAGGTTTGTAAATGAAATTTTACTAGCATGTTATATATATTTGTAGCTGTGCATTGAACTAGAAGCTAAGCTTAATTTTAAAATTTTGATACTTTTTAGATTGTTTTCGGTGATTGTGTGTTGAAATATTTTGAAAAAAATCAGTTCATTTTACGATAAATGTCACAGCACTTTTATTTTTTAAAATTTTAAGGTAATAATAAATAGTTCAATGCACAGGTAAGTGTCTAATGAACATATGATGCAAAGAATTTTGAAAATATGTTAAGTATATTTGCTTGCAGAAGTGTTGGCGTAAATGTAAATTTTTGCCAAATTTTGGTATAAAATTGCAATTTTTTCTAATATTTTATATTTACTTGGGTTAAATCTTATATATATATCAGTTATTTAAACTATATTGATGATAAAAACATTGGTAATTAAGTTATATTTTATGTTTTTTAAAAAAAGTTCTCCGAACGTAGGCAGTTACCTTAATTATATTAAAATAAATAACTTATATAGTTATGTTCCACATTATTATATTAAAACAAAAATGTTTTAGATAATTATTTTTAATATGCATAAAATAATGCTTTAATATATTGTATGTATACTAAAGAACGTAAGATAAAAATTCATATAACCTAACTGTTGCCACCCATTTTATATTTCGCACTTCCTGTTGTCTTTTCTAATTATGTAACTTGTTATTCAGCTAGCGATACTGGCAACGAAAAAGAATTAGTGTAGAATTTCATCCATGTTTACGTTTTGATATAATTCCTGTACATAAATGTAAAATAAATAGTTTATAGATAAAAGATCGTCTTCAGTCACAACAAATTGGCGTCCGTGGACAGGATAGAATTCTGCTTTCGAAGAATTCAGAACTATAAAATGTGCAGGTACGAATAATTTAAATTACTGCTTATGAGTTACGATATGAAGTTTACGAAAGTGATTTAAGTTTCAGAAAGTATATTCACTTTATTTTCTTCTTTATAAACAGACATTAAGAATTTATTGTGAATCATTTTAAGAAACTATTTTAAGTTTCATGTGAATATGGATGCTTTGAAAACAAAACGAAAGTCGTTAAGAACTTCGTTTACGGCTACGGCGAACAAGTTGAAGGAATGTTTGGCGAAGAAAGAAGACGCCAAGGATGGCGATAAGCTGCGCGCATTGAACTCTCAGTTAGAAGATAAATTCTTACGTTTAGATGAGATTCAGAATAAAATTTCGTCGTTACTTTTAGAAAATACTGACACTGCTGCCGAATACGAAACTGATTTTCAGGCGGCAGAGGATTATAGAGATAATTTTCTTGAGCTTATATATATATATATATATATAAATCCAAGTTAGAAACGCTATTAAATAAAGATTCTGGATCTTTTTTGGAAAGTTCTTCTGATCTTGATGTGGTAAAATTAAACTTACCTAAATTTGAATTAAAGATGTTTTCTGGTGATCCTAAGGAATTTTTGACATTTTGGAGTATATTTTCAAAAATTCATGACTCAGAGGAACTGACTGCTATAGACAAATTCCAATATTTATACCAGTCTATGGTGCCTGATTCGAGAGCTGCTAGATTAATTTCCAGTTTCCCAATAACAACTGAAAATTATCCAAAAGCCGTCGAACAGCTGAAATTAAGATTTGGCCGGGAAGACCTCTTGGTGCAAATATATGTCCGCGATCTCCTTTCACTGGTTCTGAAAAATGCTACGACTGGAAAGAATGCCCCTGATTTAGCCACCCTCTACGATATGCTAGAAACAAAATTAAGAGCATTGGAAAGCTTAGGGCGCACAAAAGAAAAATTTGCTGACTTTCTAGAGCCATTGGTGGAGTCATGTTTGCCAGAAAATGTTCTGCGAGCGTGGGAAAGGAGTAGAATTTCAGAAAGTACTGAGGATGCTACAAGTCAGAGATCCCTGGAAAAACTTATGTGCTTTTTACGCCATGAAGTCGAATCAGAAGAAATGATACGTTTAGCTCGTGAAGGATTCGGTAAAGATAGGGGAAGTGGTGCTATACGAAAAGATTGTCAGAAATCGGTCTATAAAGATGAACCCACTGCGGCTACGTTAATTTCAAGTACAACTGGTGCAAAACTTAATTGTATTTTCTGTGACCGCCCTCATCTAAGTCAAGACTGTCAAAGGTTATCTGATATGAGTTATGAGGACAGAAAATCGCAAGTTATAAGAAAAAGATGCTGTCTCGTTTGCCTTAAGGTTGGACATTTAGCAAAAAGGTGTCATAGTAGTGTGAGATGCTTAATTTGCAAACGGAGACATTATCCATTACTTTGCCCAGATTTACGCAAGGAAAAGGAAAGTAATCTTTCGTCTAAGGACAGAACACCCGATACTGAGCAGAGATCTACAGAAACACTGCTAACAAATCTTCCCTCTGAACATGAAATATATCTCAAAACTATTATGATCAGACTACGAAATAGAGACAAGGAAGTCTGTGTTCGAGCATTGTTGGATGATGGATCCCAGCGGTCCTATATTGAAAGGAATTTAACTGCAGAGCTATTCCTTTCTCCATCTGGAAGAGAGATATTTTCTCAAGGGCTGTTTGGCGGAGGAATTTCCCCTGCTTCTGAGCATAAGAGATACATGGTAAACGTAGAAAGCTTAAATCGCAAATATTCAACTCCATTGTCTCTTCTCGAGCAACAAAAGATATGCTCAACCCTGCCTAGAATACATGACAGAAAATTGCTTTCTGAGCTTGCTTCCAGAGGAATAAAACTTACAGATGTTGGAAGAGATTCACCACCTATACGAGTTCTTCTGGGAGCTGATATACTTGGAAGCATTTTGACTGGCAGAATAGAAGTATTATCTTCAGGAGTATCTGCAGTTGAGACCTTGCTGGGTTGGACAATTTTAGGACTGGGGAAGAAAAGGGAAGTTGTTAACCTGGTCACATTAAGCTTACAGAATATGGACGTGCCTAAAATGTGGGACTTAGAAGTTTTGGGCATTACAGATCCCATAGAGAAGATAAATGAAAGCCTTCTTGAAGAAGAAACTTTGACCCATTTTAAGGAAACAATTAGGATCTGTGAAGATCAAAGATATGAAGTGGCTTTACCATGGCTAGCTGGACATCCTGCTCTATATGATAAATACGACGCAGCAGAATCCAGACTTCGCACAGCAACTAAGCGTTTGATAAACGAAAATTACTTTGAAGCCTACAATAACGTATTTAAACAGTGGGAGGAAGAAGGTATTATAGAAGCTGTCCCAATAAATCAGCTTGCCAAGGAAGTCCATTACCTACCTCACAGACCCGTCATTAAGCCATCAAGCAATACCACAAAGGTTCGCCCAGTTTTCGACGCTTCGTTCAAGAAACCGGGATTTGCCTCCTTGAATGAATGCTTAAGTGTGGGCCCAAGTCTTACACATAAAATACTGCCTTTACTATTAAGATTTCGTTCTGGTGCCATAGGTGTAATTGCAGATGTGAAACAGGCATTTCTACAGATACGTTTGATAACTGAAGATAGAGATGTCCTAAGATTTTTATGGTGGGAGAACACTGGATGCTCGGAAATAAGAATTTATCGTCATTGTCGAGTAGTCTTCGGCGTTTCCTCCAGCCCTTTTCTGCTGAATGCCACTATAAGTTACCATCTAGAACGAGAAAAATTCCAGACAGAGAGCCTCAGGAAGACAATTGGTCATTTAAAAGAAGGATTCTACGTGGACAATTTAGTTACGAGTGTTAATGACGCTACAGAACTGGAACAACTGAAATCGCAATCCATAGAAATAATGAAAGAAGGCGCATTTGAATTGCGCTGTTGGGCTTCTAATGACTCTAAGGAAGATCAAGATAAGCAAATGGTACTTGGCCTGAGTTGGGATGTAGTCAGCGACGAACTCTCTTGCAAGCTACCAGCAAATATAGATTGCACCCAAGAAAAGCCTGTTACAAAAAGGGTATTGCTATCTGTGATCAACAGTGTATACGATCCGATTGGCTTTACGGCTCCAGCTTTATTGTTACCAAAATTGCTTATGCAAGAAGCTTGGAGAGGAAAAATAGGCTGGGACGAGGTGTTGCCTGTAGAACTTGAACATAAATATAGACTTTGGGAGAAAACCATGCATTTCATGTCTAAATGTTCAATATCTCGAAGATTGTTTGCTGAAAATTACGATGATTTCACGTTGCACATCTTCACAGATGCTTCTGCCTACGCTTACGCTACATGTGCCTTTCTACGATGTGAATTCAAAGGACAAGTGACGGTCAAACTCATAGCAGCAAAAGCTCGACTTGCTCCAATGAAAAAATCCACAATCCCACGACTTGAATTGTTGGGAGCAGCTCTAGGCGCTCGATTAGCACAAACGGTGGATTCTATCCTACGAACTGCTTCTAAAACCTACTTTTGGTGCGATTCAATGGTAGTTTTAAGCTGGATTAAGAAAAAGGAGCCATGGAATACATTCGTTGGAAATCGAGTGAAGGAAATCAGGGATTTGACCAATATAGATGACTGGAGACATGTACCTGGAGAAGGCAACCCTGCTGATCTAGCTACCCGATGCTGTGATTGGTCTGACCTCCTGCAAAGCAAATGGTGGGAGGGTCCCGGCTGGCTGTATAACGATGAAGAATCTTGGCCATGTTCTGAGGTATCAGAGACTCCGGATGAAGCATTTCTAGAGCGGCGTAAGACAGTTGTGTCAAATTTAGCCACAGGAAACGAAGTTAGATTTGGAGATAGATTCCTGTACTTTTCGAGCTATAAGAAAATTCTCCGAATGACTGCTTATGTTCTCAGATTCTGCAACAATATTAAGAGAAACTCTCCTAAGTTAGTTAATTCACTTTCACGTGAAGAGATTCAAAAGGCAGAGGAGACCCTAATAAAAATCATGCAGTCAGAATGGCCCTCTGAAATACGTGAGAAATACAAGGATACGATACAGTTTTTCGAGGAAAATGGCATCCTGAAAGTTCAAACAAGACTGATTCTCAGTCAAGATCCAGAGGACTTTACACACCCTACAGTTTTACCAGACCATCCTCTTCTAGAAAGACTGGTTTTGCATACTCATAGATCCCTAATGCACGCTGGAGTGTTAACGACCTTAGCACAATTAAGAGAAAAATTCTGGATTCCCAAGGGTCGGAGAGTTGTAAAGGCAATTTTACGACAATGTATAAAATGCAAAAGGCTGACAGCTGGCAAAGTTAACCCAGATCCAGCTCCTTTACCTCCCGACAGAATACACAGAGTTGCAGCCTTTCAAATAACTGACGCAGATCTGGCCGGTCCTCTTTCCTTGCGTGGTGGGAGCACAGCGTGGACAGTTCTATTCACGTGCGCAGTATATCGAGCAGTCCATCTAGAACTGGTTTCATCTCTCTCCACCGAATCGTTTATGCAAGCTTTGAGAAGATTCTGGGCAAGAAGAGGAAGAGGTTCTACGCTATACACTGATAATGGTACGAACTTCGTAGGAGCAGCAAATGCTTTGAAATCTTTGGACTGGGATTTCATTCAAGCCGAATGTTCTTTAATGAAAATAAAATGGTTGTTTAGCCCTCCTTCCGCCCCATGGTACGGTGGATTTTGGGAAAGGATGGTTCGCAGCATTAAAGAACTCCTCCGAAAGTGTTTGGGCAAAGCATGCGTGACATATGAAGAGATGTTGACTTTACTCTCCGATTGTGAGGCTACAATAAATGGGCGACCATTGACATATTTGTCAGACGATCCGAAGGAGCTGAAACCTCTTACGCCTGCTCATTTCATCCAAGATATTAAAGGAAGAGAAACATTTGATTTGGATCTGATTGATTCTCAGCATATATTGAAACGAGTGCGTTATCTTCACACCTTGCGATCAAATTTACGCAAACGTTTCTACAACGAATACCTTGGATAGTTAGTAAGAAGTCCTAAAGTAGCTTCAAAAAGGAAGATGATTTCTCCGGGAGAAATCGTCATAGTTGAATCAAAGAACCCAAACCGAATGAATTGGCCTTTGGCTCAAGTGATCGAATTGTTTCCAGGCAAGGACGGCGTGGAGCGTGTGGCTAAATTACGACTAGCCAGTGGTGAGATCATACGACCGCTTCAACGAATTTATCCTTTGGAGCTCAGCGCTAGTGACCATCTCATCGAGGACCACCAAGGAACTGATATAGCTGCGCAAAACCCAGGCCCTACTGCAGCTGATGTTCTCGAGGAAGTAAAGAAATCTCGATGTGGCCGTCCATTAATTCCTGTTAAAAGACTGAATTTGTGAACTGTTAATAATTTTTATTTTTGTAATGCCAGTGTGTAATAATTTGCTTATGTTTGTATTGCTTTAAAGTGTTTGTCTGCAATACAAAGGTGGGAGAATGTTGCCACCCATTTTATATTTCGCACTTCCTGTTGTCTTTTCTAATTATGTAACTTGTTATTCAGCTAGCGATACTGGCAACGAAAAAGAATTAGTGTAGAATTTCATCCATGTTTACGTTTTGATATAATTCCTGTACATAAATGTAAAATAAATAGTTTATAGATAAAAGATCGTCTTCAGTCACAACACTAACTAAATGTGCACAGTGAATGACATTAAAAGACGCGCTTATTTGTTTACATATTATATTGAGTAGAATTACATTGATATTGAATATTGATTATATATTGTTGCGAACCTGCAATGCGGCTTCCCCGTAATGTTTGTCTTATGGCTGGAAAGATACATTTATAGAGGTTTCATTAATACCGGGGGAAGTACCAGCCAATGACCCCGACCTTGAGGACAAACTTGGCGACCATTTTGGCGATAGTTTTGGTGACAAAACGAAGGCCTTCAAAAATGCGAGAATTTTCGTCCCATCTCTATTAGGAGCGAAGATATACAGAATATACTAGATGATTCTATGTGACGTCACATCTTGTCGGGAAATGCATAAGTACCGAGAGCTCATCGAGTGAATCAATCTCTTTGGAGTCTTGTTCGCATTGCGAGTTGATCAGCGATTAGACACTGGTCGCTTTGTTAGTGCTATTGCTGTTATTATCAGTGATTTGCTGTCTGTTTGTGCCGCTAATTTGTACAAGAGCTGATACATGTGTTTCGTGTTTTCCGGAATATCCGTGAACAAAGTGTCGTTCTCCTTTATCCTGCTTATTGGACTGTTTGGACTGACGTGCACCTGGACGATTTTTGTAACAATATTACATTGTAGAAAATTGAGTTTATGTTCAGGAAAAATACATCTTTCTATGTCCAAAATTTAATACAAATATAGAAATTTGGTACAAACCATAAGCCAAATTTCTCCTGCCTGAATTTATCCATTTTCTTATTTGCACAAATGAATAAATCTATATAAAGTCAACCAATGACAGATTTGGTCCAAAATGTTATGCATTTACAAATTTTGCACCGCATGCATTTAAAACCGCACGCCAAATTTCATCTATCTATCACGTTGTATTGTTGAGTTATAGTGTTCACATTCACAGGGACAGTCAAACTCCACGATTTTACTCTAAATACTGCATATTAAGTTTCATCCGTCTTTGACTTTCTGATTTTGAGTTGTATTCGCAGACAGACGCGCGAAAGTATAGACGTTGTTGGGTTCACACAATTGACAGCACTGGTAAAGCATGCATCGCTGTATTTATATTTTTTAAGAGTTTTGAACCTGGCATTTTTTATTCACGTTTCAGTTCTGATGTAAAAATTCATGAATTATGCGTTTTGTCAATAAACGTCTATTTTTAATTTTGTGAAAGCAGTGTTATACCTTGATTAAAACTACTTTCTGTTGAGTCACGGACTCAGATGTATCCTTGCTTAACAATTTTGAATTAACAATTTGAACAATTTTACTTTCTTAAAAGGTGAAACATTAACTTAATTTAGCTGAGATTACAGTGAAATCTTGGTTTGCGCTAACAGCCGTAATGCCAAAAAGAATTTTTTTCGGACCACTAAAACCTCGCACATCATCAAAATTCAATGTTTTTGACGATTACAATATTTTTACTATATATATAATGGAATTCTCCATAAATGTTAAGGAGTGCAAAAAAATTAAATTAATGAGTAAATAATAAAAAAAGGCTTATCTAAGTGGTTTGTATATTTTTACCTTAAAATTTCAAGTTCTGAATAAGGAACATTTTCAATAATCTTACCATCAATTTACCATACACAATGTACAAGAGTACATAATCTCTAAATTGAGAAAATATGTAATCTCTAATTGATAAAATAAGGTGGCCCTTATTTTTCAACTTTGTTTTTTTCATGTCTTCTAACTGGCCTAAAACTAATGCCGGAAAAAAAAAATCGGGTTACTCCCGTAGCTCTAAGTGGTGCCCCAGAGGCTGTGAATGTCGCCATTTATATAAAAATTACTGTTTTTCCGCAAATTTAACAGAAAAATTTATATAAGATTTTATGCACGTTAATAAACTAAATAATATCAAATATACACTAAAACATAGTTTTAAATAACCCACCAGCACATAGGATTCACGATAGGGGGCGCATTGCACGCGGCGTCGGCAGTTCTGGTTGTCGGGAAAACGTCAGTCATTGCGCCTATTCAGTATTGCGTTGTATTCCAAATGACGCGGTAGCACGTGGTTTGTTTAAAATGGAGCCAAAGAGTAAACTTCGCAATCGTATATTGTATATGAATGAAAGAGAAACAAGTCAAATATTCGGTAGCAAATTACCTTCTAATAAACAAGTAATGCGAGTGCTATTTTATAATATGAAGTGCGTAAAATTAAGTCTCCGTGAAAATGCTCGTTTAGTAATTTCTGATTTAGTAATTAGTTCTATCTTTTCTATGGATCTATGAAATCTAGAGGGGAGTCATGGCCCTCCTCTACTAACGTCCACGTCCATGCATAAGTTATTTTTTATGCTTCTAAAATGCCGAAGCATTTCATAATGAAGTGACAAATACTGCACTTTTGAAATTTGTTTCTGTCGAATTATTACATTTTTAATGCAGTGTTTCGTATTATATTTACAGAAGGTTTTCGTTTCAGTGTCAACTTCGTCTGAAAAGGAGAGTTCATCTGAAAAATGAAACTGACAGTGAAGATGCGTTTTGTCCCACTAATCAGCCAGGTCCATCCAAAGAATGTAAACGTGGAAACATGAATTTTATTGACACCAAGTTGGTAGCAGCCCTTGATAAATGCAAGTTATGGGACAGAGACTCTGTCCACATTTTAATGGCGACTACAGAAGCTTTGGGACACAACACTGAAGATCTAATTATAAATCGAACCTCGATACAGCGATTCCTTCAAACGCTATGTGCCGCGCGTACTTCAGTAATCAGAAATGGACGTCTGACGTCACAGTTAGATTTTTCTACCGTCCAGTGGGATGGAAAGCTGCTTCCAGCAGTAACTAAAAACAAGAAGGTTGACAGGCTTCCAGTAATTATTTCCTCTAACGGACGAGAGCATCTTTTAGGAGTCCCTCAATTGGCTTCTTGCAGTGGAGACAACATTGCGGCAGCTATTTACAACTTGCTTGCTGATATTAAACTTTTGGATACCGTGCAAGCCTTGAGTTGTGACACCACCGCGTCAACTCCTGGAAGAATAGAAGGTGCTTGCGTTTTATTAGAACGAAAATTGGGAAAAGATCTCTTATACCTACCTTGCAGACACCATGTATATGAATTGGTTTTAAAGTCTGCTTTTGACTTTGCTTCGTCGTATGGACCCTAACCAGGATTATTTAAACGTTTTCAACAAACTTGGGCTAATAGAGATACTTCTAAACATACTGTTGGAATTGATGATCAATTTGATGTGAACAGTATCGTAAAGACATAGAGATTGTGCTTCATTTTGCCAAAGAGAAAGTTGTTATCCAACGGACAAGAGACGACTACAAATAGCTGCTGAAGTTAGTTATTATATTTTTAGGCGGACACGAAAGCAAATGAAATTACATTTCGATTACCTGGTGCTTTTCACTACGCCAGATGGATGGCGAAAGCTATTTATTGCTTGAAAATATTTATATTTCGAAATGAATTCCGTTTGACTCGGCAGGAATTTCAAGGAATAAGGGATATTTGTATATTTATTGTAAAAATATGTATAACAAAGCACCATAATCCTGGATATGCAAAGCACCATCCCAGGATTTGATGTTTTAAAAGGCTCTTTATTTTTACAAGGAAATAAATGAAAAAAATCCCAAGAAACAACAAAAAATTTGTGGGCATTTATGGTATCCTACTGAAGAAATAGTGGCTTTAGCATTTTTTGATAATACAATTCCTGTCGAACAAAAAGTAAAGATGACCAAAGCGTTTAAAGAAAAGAATCAACTACTTGTGACTCCAAGCATCTCCATTTTGATTAAACCCTTTCTAAAGCCGTGGGAAGTATGCTTCCCACCAAATTCATCAATTTTTCAATTCAATTTTTAAGATTGGCGTGAGTTCTTGCCGAATGTTTCAACGAAGCAGAAAAGTAAATGTTCTAATTCCTTATCTCAAACCATAACAAAGTGTCCTGACTTGGTAATTAATTATTACTTAATAAAATTAATTAACAAAAATTACTTTCATCCAATAAACTAAATGAATTTCTTTTCTTAAATTAATTTCAATTCTAAAAATATTTTCTCATACCACTTGTAGAAAAAAATCGCCCTTTTAAAGGAAATGACCGAATTTACACATAAAGAGCTACATACCTTTGTATCAAAAAGCACATCAAATTTTTTTAAGCTGTTCAAAATCTCTTCCGATTTTATTGCTCGTGATACTGCGAACTGGAATTCACTTCATAATTATCAACATGGCTTTACAGTTGTCAGAAACCTTACAGTTGTCAATGATATCGCAAAAAGAGGTGTAAAGCTTATGGAAGAATACAACAATGTTAAAACATACGATGAGGAGCAAAGGCAATGCAAGTCGTAAAAGACTATCGGAGCCTTTTTCCATCTTGCTCAAAGCATTCATTATCAAAAAATTATTGAATCTTTTACTATTACAATTTAATGTTATAAAAATTTGTTTTTATGGTTAAGCAGTTCTAGGAATTATTTTAGTTATTTTTACTCCTAAATATCTCTTTTAAACTTGAAACAGATTTAATAAAAGTGTTATTGCGAAAATTTAGGAATATAACTAATTTATTTCAATACTCACCCCTTTGGGGCACGTGTTATTATTAAATAATTTTTTCACATTTTTTACCAGTTACTTACTAACCCTAAAGGAAAAGAAATAGGGGTGAGACTCATAAAAATATAAAATTAATTTTTTGCGAATAGTATATGCTAAGGGTCACCCTACATATTTTAAATTGACTCGAAGAAAATGATGAAGACCCACATTCGAATACTACAATGATTAATTATGATGCATTTAGGATTAGATCTTACAAAGCGTCATCTTCTAAAACCGAGTTCATTTTACACAGCTAAATATATATCTAACATTTTAAATTGACTCGAAGAAAATGATGAAGACCCACATTCGAATGCCTGCGATGAATTTTTATGATGCATTTAGGATCAGATCTAACAAAGCGTTATTTTCCGAAACCGAGTTCATTTTACACAACCCTACCGATGAAATTAACAACCACCGGATTCCGGAACAAATGAGTACTGGGGTTGATTTAACGTTCCTTTGCATTATAAAACCGGATGCGTGCGTGAAAATGTGCGTGATTTCACCGCATAAGTCACAGGCTATTTTGAGCCAGCATCTACAGATTGTGCGACAAACACAGAGTAAATCTCTGGCGCATGGGTTTGCGTGTTTCACTGACTAGTTAGCCACAAAAGTTGCACGGGAAACAATGCGTTTTCCTAAGGAACTTCTTGAATGAATTCACGAACTTTGATCTTTAGTAGTTGTAAAAGATTTAAGTTTTGTGTTGTGTCATTTATTCGAATCATTAAACTTTGCGTTTGCTTGATACTTAGTTGCAATGCGCTCCGATTTGGGCGGCTTTACTATTAATTAAGTTTGTAAGCTGCATTGTTGGCTTGTTAATCTTCTAAAAGATCCTACAAAATTCATTTTTAGCTTATGTTGTTGGAAACCTGCTAGCACATTAGTATGATACTCTTACTTAATAAGCAATTTTTTTACTTTCTGGTATGCGAGATATACGAGAATAAAGTAGTGTAATCGTCAGAAAATTCGACATTTAGATTTAATTGTCGCTCCGACTTGGTCGAAATACGTCAGCTGGTTAACTCGCTGTCAGTGTATCTATTCGCGTGTATTTGAACGGGATAGTTCAAAAATGACACAAGTTGGGGAAATGAAAGTTTACACGTGATCTTGACACCGAGTTTCCAATTCTGCATCAAATTTCAGTCCCAGTCGGTTAATGGGACGACTAGCGTATACTAGATTATAAAGTATACTAGATTCTCACTATTATACGACGAAGCGTAACACAAAACTCGCCTAGTTGTCGAAATACAGGGTGGTCATAAATTATTCGACCCATTATAAAATGAATTTAAAAAAGCTACAATGTAGCAACTTCGTTCTTTTAAATGAGAGAGTAGTTCAAAAAGTTTTTTCAGATAGGTAACGCACCGTTACGGCGCACTAAATTTGTTGCATCGGGAGATTTCCAAAGCAAGTGTCAAAATGGCTACTGTGCAGCAGAAGGCACGTCTTTGGTTCAACGAAACCAAATCAATTGTAAGAGTTCGAATATGTTTTCGCTTAGAGTATCGAAATTGTCAGTCTCCAAGTAAGAACTCCATCGAGTGTTGGCATGAGCAATTTAAGGGAACAGGAAAGGTGCTGCAAGACCATCGGTCTCAGACGAAGTTGTTGAACGAGCGAGTTACACTTTCATTTCTTAATTGCTCACACCAACGTTTAATAGAGTTCTTACCGACAATTTGTATACACTAATCAAAAACGTTTTAAACTGTAACAAATGATTTGCTTTCGTGGAACCAGAGACGTGTCAGACATGCCTTCTGTTGCACGGTAGCCATTTTGACACTTGCGTTGGGAATCTCCCTCTACAGCAGATTTAGAGAGACAGCTTTTTGAGCTGCCGTCTCACTTAAGAACAAACGAAGTTGTTACATTATAGGAGTTTTTTTTATTAATTTTTGAAATGAGTCTAATAATTTATGATCATCCTGTATATGAGAAACTTTAAGGAACTTTATGAGAAAAGGGAGAACACTCCAGCTGGTAAATTTGGAAAAACTGGTTATCAAATTTTCGTACACTATACTGAAAGCTGAGGAGTGATTGCTTTTAGTCAACACCTTCTGTTTGTTTTGTTTCATTTTAACCTCCAATAATTTCTGAAGAAATAAACGGTGATTGAAGGACTTTTATTAATTTTAAATCATACAAATTTCTCTTTTCAGAAATTTAAATAAAATCATTTCTTTCTTTAGATGCAACAAATCCTTTAACATTTGAAACTAAATTTCTTTAAATAATGATGTTTCACCCAAAGTAGAGAATATTTTTTTCATTAAATTAAGTTTCAAAATGGAGATTGTACGAAGCATTTCTTTGCCAGCAATTGAATTGAAGAATTGGAATCTTTCTTTTTCTGGAATAAAAATAGCTAAAAATAACTCTTCACTGGCGACTGATTGTTACATTTCGATCATACTTTTTTCTCATTCATACGACTAATTAAGTGTTTTTAAGAAACATACTTTTTATACAGTGATATTTTCCTTGTGTTCGCGGCTCCTTTGTTATTAAAGATAAAACTACTGTAGTTCAGGTGTCATTAAACGAAAAAAATTAATATAAATTTATTTTTAATACTTATAGAATGTTGTGCAAATACTTACATTATTACCCATTTATATGTAGGGGGAGTTGGGGTAGATTGATACGAGGGAACATTGATACAGTCCATAAATTTTTATGACTGGAATGGCTGAAGACGTTCACATCCCCTCATATATGTGCCACTGTAACCTAAGCACACGGTATATTTTTCGGCCATGTTCAGTCAAAAGTTAATTTACAAATGAATCAGGCCGCTAATCTTCTCGTCTAAGTGAATTTTACTCTAACTATGTGTTGTGTGATTTCTTTAACTATTTACGTTTTCCTGCCACTTTAACACCTTAACACCACACCACACCGCCGTCTCTAGAGCTCATGTGTCTCCTATCCTGTTTGGTATAGATGTAAGTGGACTTTTTGAGTTGCAGAAAAAAATTACAGCACATAGAAGAATGGCAAATGAAGAAATTACAAAGCTGGTGTTTACACATAGAATTGACAACAAAATAAAGGAATAAATACAATGTCTTGATTATGACGTTGTGAATGGAAGAAAACGGATGAATAAAGATGATGACGAACAACATGAAAAAGCTTACATCAATACAACAGGTTATTGAGCAACGTAGTAAAGATGGGGAATCATTGCGTGTTAAGTGTGGAATACAAGGAATAGGGAGATTATGAGAAAGGAAGGATTTACTGTGTTCAGTGTATTGAATGCAGGATTAGTTAGAATTATTGTTCAAAGACAATTGAGTAATTATTCCAGTCGGATTAGGTTTTCATTGTATATTATTAATTTAATCATGCTTACTATTATTTTTCTTGAAATCGGATTCTCAAGAACTCTTTGGTACCTCAGACTTTCCGGTGAAGTAGAAGGTTTCCTAATACGCCAAGAGAGAGTCAATGATCAAGATGTCGCATTGTAGATGGGATCGCCGACTTCTTCGCAGGCACAAAAGTCACTATCTGATAGATGGAAGCAGTTAAGGAATAAAGGGAATGGACCGTGTCCTGTGACAAACTGAATTTCTTCACGTGTCCAAATGATGAACTATTTTGAGCACTTTGTGAACAGAACGTCCACTGTTTCCATTATCCCAAACAGTTTGCCATTTTAAAAAACAATTCTTGCAAATGTTGTTTAAGTTCGCATCGAGGTTTTAAAGCTTTCACTACAATGCCTTCTGTGATGGCTTTTTTTGGCGAGAGTATCGGCTTCTTCATTACCTCGATAGCCAACATGGGATTTGATCCATCTAACCAGAATATTTCGATGCTGTGTGAGAAGGGACTGGTTGTTTCGGACAAGTTGATGAGGAGTATGAGGATCAAACACTTTCATTACACTCAAAAGTCTGTGTATCCAAATTTTAATTATTTCGTTTCCTTCACTTGCTCTGATGATCGCCTCTTTCAGTCCCATCAATTCAGCCTCAAACACTGTGTGGAGTTTTTTAATTTTCCCTTCCATTCCAAGACTGATGCCGTTTTCAAATGCGCAATAAGAGTATCGTATTCCCATTTCTGTTTTGGAACCATCTTTAAAGAACATGAGGCTGTTGACCTCTTTGTAGGGCTCTGTTGTTGATATTTGATTTATGATATTAAATAATGAAGGATAGCTGGTTAGGCTCTTGATTTTTTCTTCATAATCCTTTGACTGATAGGAGATGCCTTCAAATTCTTTCTCCTTTCTCAGGCATGTGACGTTGATGTGTATAGCCTCTTGTTGATCTTTAAGATGTAATGGCATGATACCTGTAATAGTTTGCAGAGCTTCTGTTGGAGTGGTTCTGTGAGAGCCGGTAATGTAAAAGAGTAAGATCCTCTGTATTGAGGCCAGTTTTGTTCCAATCTGGGAGAAACAGAGAGGGCCCAAGCATAGACCCATAAAGGAGCATCCTCTCCGTAACTATTTGATAGAGTATCCCTTTGAATTTTTGTTGTAGCCCCTAATCCTGGCTCTGCTATACGGCAGAGTTGGTATTGGCTGACTGCTTTAGCCACTTGCTCATGAATGTGTGAAATCCAATTTAATTTTTCATCTAATATAACTCCCAGGTATTTTAGATATGTTGTTCTTTTTATTGGTTGGGAGTTCCATCTGACGGCTGGACCCCTGGACAGTTTACCTATTAACAAATATTGTGATTTTTCTAGTGATATATTATATTGATTTTTGTCAGTCCAAATCTTAAAAGTTTCGAGCGCGAAACCTGTGTGCTGTTCCAGTTCCCGGCGAGTTCTCCCTCTGATGACAAAAGCGAAATCGCCTGTCGAAAATGCCTGTAAATGAATTTCCTTAGGCCAATCTGTTTTCAATATTTCATCTGCGACAATATTCCAGAAAAGAGGAGAGGTGCAATATCCTTGTGGGCAGAATTGTGTTTATTTCCACACCGCTGGTCCATCACTAGTTTGGATTGCCACTTTGCGATTTGGTAGGATGTCTTCTAATGTTTCTGAAATGCTGGATTTCGTGTAGAGCTTCCTTAATTCTTTTCTTATTAAGTCATATTTTAAGTTTCCAAGGCGCCTTGGATGTCTAGTGAAATAACTACGACGTAGTGTTCTCGTTTTCATGGCATCTTCGATGACATCTAACAATTTCCAGAGAGCGTGGTTAATTGATTTGCCTTCTCTAAAACCAAACTGGAGGGGATGAAGCACATTTCTTTATTTAGAGTGAAGTTGACTCTTTGGAGTAACAGTTTCTCTAATAATTTTCCTAGAATAGGGAGGATGGAGATAGGTCTGTAAGAGTTTATGCTATTCTTTTCTTTTCCTTTTTGTGGAAGAGAACTATCAGTCCCGTTTTAAAAGGCGTTGGGAATTTTTTCAGATTTAGGCATTTATTCATGAATGTAGTCAGAAGTTCAGGAAAGTTGGTGTGGATATTCGACACAATTACTGCGTCAATTCCGTCAAATCCAGGGGCTTTGCTTTTGAGGAATCTTTGAGAATATTATCTATTTCTATTTTGCTGAAGCTTTCTTCAGAATATGAAGGTGTAAACGAAATATCAGTTTGTTCTTCTGCAGCTTCGGGACAAAATTGTATCTTTCCTGCAAAAGATTTTGCATTTCCGGTAAAAAGGGTTTCCCAGTATGCTAAAAATTACAGATGGAGGACTAGCTGGTTTTGTTGATTTAAATGGGGCTCCATAAGGGGAACTTGCTTTCGAGCAAGCGCTTCTCTTGGTATGCAGGATTTCTTTTTGTAGATAGCTCTCTTTTTTTAGTATACTTTTTGGTAGTGTTCACGGGTTTCTCCTGTGCTCTTTCTAACATGCCTCCTCAATGCGTTTAGTTCTTTCTTCTTAATTTCCAGGCTTTAATTTCACCACGAGATATCTGGTGGTGTTGGGAGTTTCCTTAATTTGTAAGAACGCAGACAGGGATCCAAAATTTCCAGTTGAAGTTTTTCTATAGAGGAATCGAGATCTTTTATTGCGTCTGTATTATAAATGATTTCCAGTAACTTATGGATTTTATCTTTGAAATGAATGTAGAACTTTTTGTGGCCTCCAAACTTTGTTTTGAAGCTGAGGTAAGAGAGGATAGGTGTTTCTGATTTGATAATGATTTTAATGGAATTATTATCACTGAAGAATTCGTTTTCATGTCTTCCCCGTCGCACATGTTTGCTAGGGTAGGGTTCGATGCCAAAGTTAGATCAGGCCACCCATCCGCGTTATAACGCTGGAAAGTTGGTTCTGCACCTGGTGAATTTAAAAGTTGGAGGTTCTAATTAGCTATAAAATTCTCCTCTTGGTATCCTCTATTTTTGTTAGTTCGGTATCCCCAACGTATACCAGGGAATCTACTCCAAAGGTAGGAAAAATAGTTATTTTTCTGAACTATTTTAAGTTTGAGGTTGTTTAGCATTGTTTTTGCATGACCACTTGTTCTAAGTAAAAAGGGCTCTTGGGGGCAGATTGATACAATTGACTCCAGGGGCACATTGATACACGTCTTCTGTGTGTATCAATGTGCCTTAACAGCAACTAATTTGTAAAATCTTCTTCAGAAATAGAAAAAACTTAAAATTGAACTATGTAAGAGAAACACACAAATAAGTATTTGTTTCAGACAATGAACACGGTTTGAATTTATCCTAAAAATAAAAAGTTGTGTTGTAAATTAGGTTTAAAACATTTTTTACGAATTTATTAAAATTGAAAAAAACATGCGCAGAAACTTAATCCAAAATTTGAAGCCACCCCTCCTCCTATTAGGCTTTTTTTGGGGGCTATTGAATATCCCCATAGCTAGTTCACTGACAATATCTATAAAATCGACGAAGGAAGAATCAATATCTTCTAAACAATTGACAGAGTTCAATTGAAGAGTCAGTGGCTCAATATGCGGCTTAAGGCCTCTCAAAACTTTCCCTGAGCCGTAACCCGTTTTTAAGTAGAACTCTGTAGAAGGCTGAAATTCCAAGTCCAACTTGAAGTAAATATATCTATGGTCGCTAAAAGAATGACGGTCCGTAATTCCCCATTGCTTAACCTTGTCAATAAGTGCAGAAGAAACAATAGTTAAGTCAGGATACCCCGTATTTAAACAATGTGATATAAAAGTATGCCCATGCTCCTTAATATTGCAGATGTTGAGGTTATTCAAAGTTAAAAATTCAATAAGTTTTCTTCCCTTATGGTCTTCGAAATTATATCCCCATGTTTGGGAGCGACAGTTAAAATCACCAGTAATTATATTAAAGGATCTGTTAAAATCATATGTTAAAAAGTCGTCAATATTATCGTGTGGAGGGAAGTAAACACTGCTGATATTTAAAATAAGGTTTTTCAAGTGTAACTCCAAAATGATGATATGGTCAGTTTTAAACTTTGTGTAAGCCTTGAGTTCAGGATTTGAGATGACAATTAAAGATTTATGAGACTTAGGACAGTAAATTTTTCCCTTAGAGCACGAGTTTAAGGGTTCCCCATCAATCAGGTAAGGCTCTTGAATTGTTAAAAAGTCCAAACAAAAAACTCCAATGGCTGTTCGTGAAGCGGAAACGTGCGCAATTTGTGAGTGGTTTACGTTATTCTGCATTCCCCTGAGTTGCCTAATTACCATAATTGGTTCGCTTGACTAAGATATCTCTCTGCCTTAAATAAGATTCACATCTTTTGTCAAACACGCTGTGTGTTGTGTGCCAGTTCCTTTTGAACTTTTCATTGAGTATTATGCAATTTTTGCATTTAGGCATCCTGCAAGAATGATTTTCAGTTTTAAGCATGCTGCAGTTTTCGCAAATAGGTGACTTATCCCTATCGTCACAGTATTTGGCCGCGTGGCCAAAGGCTCCACAGGTCCTGCACTGTCTAATACCAATGAACTCGGTGAAACGGACCCTACTCCAATTGAAGCATAGGCCTTGTGTCAACCAAAGTTCCTTAAAATTACTCGGGTCAATCGTGACCACCTGGTGTCGGGACTCCTTATTCCGTGCCTGAATGGGAAAATTCGACCTACACAAGGGGTACATTATTTGCGTTATATAGGAAGCAGTTCTTTTTCAGAAGACCCTCCAAAAGTTCTTCGGCTTGTATTTTCTTATCTATGTTATAAACTATCACTTGAGGCTTGCGTTTTTGTGCTCTAGTTATTTCAAATGCCTCGGTAATATCCTGCATGCTCTCAAGGAGTACTTTGATGGCTGTAAAATCTGTTTCGTTAGCTGGAATGATTTTAACACCTCCCACAAATACTCTAGCAATAGATGTTATCCTGAGTGCCCTAACGTCCATTGCCTTTGGACGTTAATGCTCTAGTTATTAAGCTTTTATTTGAGTGATAGTCGGATTTATCCTTACCTAGAGGTTTACGTAGCAACGCGAATTCCTCAGTGGGAAAACTTTGAGAATGGGGAATTTTCAGTAAATTTTCTGCCACATCGGCATAAGTTTTTGAATTAACACTTTCTATTGTGGCGTAGTGAGCCAAACAGCTTAGTGTAGTGTTTTCTGGTGGGCTAATCCCAGTCAAAGAAGACCAATGGGATTATGTACAATGAATTTATTTACATAGTCTTGGCTAAAATAACTATATACATATTACTAATTTTACACAGGGATTCTTTGAACTTCATGTCCTTCTCTTTTGGCAAAATTCACGCACGTTCACTCTTAGCGTCCACCTCCCTCGGTCTCAACCGGCGACTGCCCTGGTCATTGAACTCTTTCCCTCTCTTCTCCACCCCTTTCTTTCTGTCCCCCGTCTTAGGGTGTGTCGGAGAAATTTCGTCTCTTTCTGAGCGACGATGTCACACTATGTTTGTTTTTAAATCATCTACTGTATTATTGTTATTTTCTATTAAATTATTTTGAAGTTCTTCTTGTAGCATTAATTTACTGTCTTGCTTAATTTTATTGACAGTTTCAACAGCAGCTTTAAGTTCAGATTTCAATATCGCCTCATTATCTTGTTTAATTTCAGCAACTGCATCATTCATCAACTCCGAGAGATCATCTTGTTCGGTTAATTTCGATTCAAGCACTTTATTTCCAGTTTCCAGGTCTTTAATCTTCGTCTTTAGAACCAAGATATCCTTATTTACCGCATTTTCATTAGCCTGATATAACTCAAGTCTAAGATCTTTTAAATCATTAGAAAATTTCCTGACAAGATCGGTCAAATCTATAAAATGCTCGGCAATATCATTATGCATCTTTTTGTTTATAGTAGTTCCACTTTTGACATGTTGTTCAAAAAATTTATAATGCATCTGTAGCTGTTGGATTTGGTTCAATAAATCAGCGCTGTTCGGAAAAGTTCCAGAATTTTCATAATGCCTTGTTCATTCAGCAGCATCTCTAGCTCTTTTACTTCGATTCACTTCAGGCGGCATATTGAAATATTTAGAAAAACATGACAC
Organism: Araneus ventricosus; assembly: GCA_013235015.1. Lineage (NCBI taxonomy): Eukaryota > Metazoa > Arthropoda > Arachnida > Araneae > Araneidae > Araneus > Araneus ventricosus. Next base: position 173,682 of record BGPR01002338.1, read on the forward strand.
CGAAAAATCACAGCGGAAAATTCAATTCTTAAATTCGTTATTAAAAAAAATGATCTATAAAATTTCACTATAAAATAAGCAAATTAAAGTAACTTTTTGAACTCACTAGATTAGAACCGATAAGATGGAGCAACAAAATAATTTGGGGATAAATATTAGAAATTAGCAAATAAAACTTTTAACACTTCTAGAGGTGCTTATTAAGCGAAAATTTGTTGTTGCTATGGTGATCAGACGATTTATACACAGGTAAAATAATCTTGGCGAGATCGTTGGAGAGAAGCGTCTCATAATTCCATTTAGGCCTAGCGATTGCGATCGAATTTTGAAAGTTCCATTTTTTCTTCTTTAGTTATTTAAATTACCGGCTGCGCCATATAATGTAAAAAAGAAATGTTTTAGATGGTGAATGAGTTTAAATATAAATTTAGAACTGAAATGTAGCCAAAGATTATAAAAATAGTAACATTTATTTAGCGAAATGCGGATAAAGATACACAGTGATAAGCGAACTGTGTTTATTTACAATTCTGATGTCTTAAAATTAATATTCCGTTGCCACTCACTCTTTTAATACCAGTTAAATTAATTAATATAATAGTTAGATATAATTAAAATAATTGTTTTATTACCGAATTAAAATAAATAGAAATAAAACATTACTCCGTTTTCTATTGCTTCAAGAAATATTTCTGACAAATTTGAAGGAAATCGAACAACGCATTCGGTCGTAATAGCGTAACAAACAAAATTACAGACAGACATAGTGCTGATTTCTTGAGATAAAACGTGCACCTCGCTTCACTCGGTCAATAAAGAAAGGCTAATTTCTTGAGTCTGATGCTACATACGGAATAAACGAAACATGAGATGGAAACCACTAAAGCAAACCTTCAAAAAATAGGACCATAAGATATCGAAGCAGAAGAAGCAATTCCAGAATTTAGAACATTTCCTCATTCACTTGATATACACTGTAAAAAAAATCCCGTAAAATTTACGGTTTTAAACTGGCAGCTGGGTTGGTTGTGCAAAACCGTAAAAGTTACGAAGTAAATCCGTAGGCACAACGGTTTTTTACAGTATGAAATCAAGTTTTCTCCGTAAAAATTAAGTCATCGAAGTAAGTGACGTCATCTACAGAGATGAGTTGTTTTTCTCCTTCTGTTCGAGTTGAGTTGAAACGTGCTGATGTGTATTATCAATTAGGAATATTAATTAATCAAGGCTTAATTATTAATTTCAATTAGTTTAATTAATACAATTCTTAATTGAACTTACTTGGACGATTTCGATGCAAGATGGTGACAAAACTTCTAACTCCTCCGAGCCGGGGATCGAAACCGCGTTCATAGAAATACAAGGCAGTCGCTCTAACCACTAGACCACCGGCGACTTCATGAAATGAAGTAAAAATAATCTATTTGAGTTTTAAAGTCACTATAGCTCTAGTGGCGCCACCTAGTGGTGTAAAAATCAACTATTGCCAGAACAGGTGTTTTAAGGTTAGCTTTCATGAGTGACAACAGGTTACTGAAACATGTGTAAACAATAGCGGAGATGGAACCCTATTAAAAACATAGAATAGATACAGTAAAATTACATTTATTAGGAAAAGGAAAATTATCATACGGAAAGCTAATCCACATATGACGAAAATAATGAATTTGAACTGACGGTTTTAAACTCGTTTATTGGTCTAGACGTGAAACGGTGAAAAAACCGTTTTGTCAACAAAACACGATTTTAAACCGTCAAATATACGGAAAAGTCGGGAAAAAGGATATTTGATATTTTTTACAGTGTAGGATTGAATCAAAAAGACGCTTCAGAAAATTCAAGCAACAGTTTCTTGGAATTAGATTTGTTTATTTCCTGACGTTACTTTAACTCTTAAAGCCGACTCTCCAAGCGCTTAAATATAAAATATTCATCTCGAAACAAACACCGAGTCTCAAATTTATTGGGAAAGGTAGAAAACTTTAAAAAACATTATTATTATCACACTTATAGCATTTTGTTTTCAATAAAATGCTATAAGTATGATCGTAGTAATCAATAAAATTCAGGTACAATTACAATTAAAGCAGATATTTCAGTAAAAGATGAAGGGTTAGATGCTTTCCTACAAGCTTTTATTATGCTTGCCTTGTTTCATGTTTGTAAAGAAGAATTTTTTTAATTAATTTTTCACTCAAGTCCTGATGTGCTAGAGTTTTGAAATTATGTACAATTCTGTGTTTCTAACGGCAATACAACATTTTAATATTTTCTCCACTTAGTGATTAATTAATTGATAAATTTAATGTAGTTTTGATTCAATACGAGAGGCGCCATCTGGTAGCGAATTTGAGAAAAAACCAATTGCAAGATTCCCTAATAATTATAATAATGTATTATGAAATGTATTAAAGAATAAATGGTTAGAGATTATGAAAACCAAAATGTTTTTAAGAGCACGCTTTTATTAGCGCACTATATAACTATATAATGTAGAAAATGATATTTTTTAATCAAAAATCGGGAGGTCAAAGTAAAACTCGTAGAAGTGTAAGGCGAAATTAATATTATAAGTCTATTAGGCTACAAAGAATGACAAAAGAAAAAAAACTTAAACATTCCTCAAAACTTTAACCCTCTCACACCGAGTGAGACGATCCCGGGCGGTCTAAAAATTTCCCCTTAACAGCGACGAAGGCCGGTCTGAGGCGGTTGGCTTCTTTTGAGGGGGAGGTCCTGAGATCGCTTAGGAGATAAGCGCGGTAGGGGGTCGAATTATACTTGCCAGCCACAGCCCATTTCCATACGCCTTAAGGGAAGGTTATAGCATGGGGTGGAGTGGTTGGGAAAAACCTCGCCTCTGGATTAAAGAGTTAAATATAGTTGACTTCCAACTATTCAGCCTTGTAGGGCGGAAGGACATCGATAGGCTGGAGTTCTGTAAATGGTCACTTCCATCCATACCTTTAGAGACAACCTTTTTATATCGAACCCCGCCTTATTCTTATTTTCTGACCTCTTAGACCAAAGTTTTTTTTAAACTGTTTGTTACGCACAGAACTTTTTAAAAATATATTACAGAAAAAAAGGAAGCCCAAAATTAAAATTTTAAACACATTTTAAGGTAAATTTTAGAATGCCTAATTTTATCTAGCCTAATTCTCTAAGCCAGGGGTTTCCAGTCCTTATTCCCTCGTGTACCCCTCGATTAATCTCTATATTTTCACGTACACTCTGCTGTCATGTCCTCCCCCACCACCAACAACAACGACCCTCCTTGTATACAAAGGAGTTTTTATCAATAATGTTAAGAGCTTAGTTAGCTTAAAAGTTAACTGATTAGAATTAAGGGGACATACGACTCTTAAACCGAAAAAATGGTGGAAAACTGTCACATTCGATACATTATACCTCTGAAACAATGCAATTCACAAACTCCCTTTTTTCTAGAAAAATATCTGTTCTTTCTCTTATAGTACACTAATTTTGAAACCTTCATATTCGTATGTATTTATTTAGAAAGTAATAAATATGGGTATGATTTTTGGAGAAAAAATGAGATAGTCACCTTGCGCGCATAGTTACGGATAAAATATTTATCTAAACACAATATTTTGACTATCTAAGTAATCCAAACAGTCTGTTTAAGAAACTGAACCACAATTTATTAACATTTAGATTTCATTTCTATTTAATATACCAACTTTAAATAAAAATGTAAAAAATATATAGTTAAACTTTCAACTTTTCGAACCCTCCCAAAACCTTATTCGGAGAAATATGCACAAAAATGTGGTTCAGTTTGTAGAACATAGCAAAATACATGTTCGGCAAAACTTTTATGTAAAAATATTCAATAGTTCTTGAGATATCACGCGCTCAATATCAAAAAAACACATTTTGAGATATAGCGCTTTAAAGATATGGCCATATTCAATGTTTGTGTTAAAGAGCTGATACATTTCCCTTCATAACTTTCATAAATATGGGATTTTTTTTAACGCGGATTGTTTTAAATTGTTCAGAAAAGGCAGGGAAATATTATATATTTTTTTCACAAAATCGGAAAAATTTCGAGGTTTAACAGCCGTATGTCCTCTTAATAACATTTGTTGGGCTTATTTTTTATTTAATATTTTATTGCGTTTTTACAATAGTATTAGCAATTATTTCAATGCCAAAACAAATTAAATCACTACTTTAATATGCTGTAATAATTTCAGGTTAACTTATAAGGATAGCTAAAAATTGCATTCCCTAATAATCAACTATTTATGTGGTATACTTTTTAAATAGCAAGTATTAACTTGGGAAAACAAAATTATGTAACTTTTATAATTGCCTATGCTTTCTTGGTTTTCACCATTATCAACTTTGGTTTAGCGTAACCCAAGGATACACGTACCACAGATTAAGAACCTCTGCTCTAACCGGGACATCTTTTGATTACCAGTTTATTTATTATGTTCTTTAACGGACATAATGACCGATATTCCGATGGTTGGGTTACTTGCAGAAAACATAAAATAATACACAGTTTACAGTATGAATTCATGGTTTTAGAATAAACAAAACTGTACATTGAATTTTTTTAAAGTATAGTATTGCCGCGATCATCCGGACTACCTAAAAAAAATTCTCCTTCATAAAGTGAGGAAAACACTTACTTTACGAAGGTGTTGAATGTGGGAGTCAGGCACAATCTTCCTATCGCTGTGTTGTGTGCATAACACAAGTTGAGACATACAATTATCTATCCAGGATCTTTTCAAAAACTAAAATTTGTCAATTTGAATTCTTATTCTTATCTTACACCTTAGGCATAACTTTCCACATTAGTGTAATTATTTATCTATGAACAGTAAAATAAGTTTTAATAACCCTGTGTTTTAAGTTAATGCCTTGCTTACTTTGAAAATGTATATATGGTTACAAAAGTCCTTCTGTGGGTGTATGGTGTAAACAGTCCAACACGTAGGGTATTGGAGAATGAAGGTTTATTTACAAATAAACAGGAAAACAAGTAGCACAGGTACAGGAAACAATAGTTCTTGCACAGATTAGCAATGTAAACAGACAACAATTCACAGGTAATAACAGTTCAGCACTTTGATATTTAACAACACAAACAATCAGCAAATAACTAGTACCGACAATAACTGCTCTTTCAATAGCGCTCAGCTCACCGCTTCCTAGCTCGCACTGCGGACGAAACTCTAAAGTCGTTCCCAATGGATCAACGACAAGGTTGCCAAGATGGTCGCTAAGTTTGTCGCCAAGGTCAGGGCTCCAGACCTGGCTGCTGCCGGTCATCCCATGCTTACCCCTGTAAAACTCTCTTCCCAACCTTAAGACTCACATTGCTGGGAAGCGACTTTCCATGTTTGTAACAGTATTCATAGTGTATGGTGTGCCCGATTTTATATCTCCCGCAATTAAGTTAGACGTTATTAAATTTTACTTTAATATTTGTGCAATATTATTTTTCTTTGATTTGCCTTTCATGCAATTTTCAATTTTATGAATTTATGAAGTAATGACTTGAACTAAGACGTCAGAAAATATGCACAAGAGCGTGCTTTGATATGAAAAGGGTGTTTCTGAGGTAGGAACAGAGCATTTATAAACCCTGGCCTAATCGGCTTTTTAGCTATGCGACCTACCCTTCCGCTACATTAGGCCAGATAATTGGAAGTCTACTATATTTTGTTTATTTTAGAAATATTTAATATTGCTAAAGCCTAATGTCTGTGGATACAAAATTTCGCAATTCTGCGCCATTAATTTACAAAAAGGCTTTATAGAGTCGACCATCCTCTTATTTCATTTATATACAGTCTATGTCTTTTCTTTCTTAAGTTTTAAAAACACAGAGTTGATTTATTTTTGACTTAATATAGCACATGTAGATCACAGTGAATGATAGAGCCCACTGAATAAATTGCTTTTCGAAGATGAAAAAGGGATAAAAGAAAGAAAGAAAAAATAGGATAATATCCTATGCTGTGCCGCAACCTTTTTAACAGAAAAAAAAACACTGAACACTGTGTAATTCCATTACATCATCATTCTTAATATTCGTAAAAGTTCGGAGAGGAAACACGCAATATTCACGATGATTGATCGCGCTCGAAAGAAATTTACGAACAGCATCTCGGTTCACGTCATGTCGCTCAAACAAAGGATGTCGTGAATAAACACAAGATGTTTTATCAAAGTTTTCTTTGAAAGCGCAGGGCGAGCAGAGCTACCTTTGCATGTACGCTAGTGGAAAAACAATATTGATCGAAGGTGTGTATCAGTATTACATTTTATTTACTGGAGACATTAGCAGAGATACACGTGGCGTTCATTAAGTTGATTTAATGGAGCTGCCTCGTCTTACGATAGAATTTAGTGGCAGAAAACTAAGCAAATTTATGCTTTGGGCGTTTTGCTTATTTTACTGAATCTAAAAATAAGGATAAATTCGATGGCATTAAATTATTCATAATTTTGAGGATATTTTATAAATATGGTTCTAAAATAATGAAAAAAGTTATGACAATAGACAAGGGTTTATTAAGATTTTCATGCATCTATATCCGTTAGTTTACCACAGCTCCAAAGTTGCAAAATACAATGAAAGCTGTTTATTACCGCGCTCATTAATGCGTCATTCCCATTACTGGATCGTTTTACCTTGGCTCCGTTTCGTCTAGCGCAATATAAAAAAATCTTTATAGAGAAAACATTTCATAGAGAAAAAATAGAAACTGCAGAGCGTAATTCCTTTACATCGTGGTGTAAATAAAACTAAAATATTGTTACGAAACTGTAATGTCGCTTCCCTGCCATGCTAGCCTTAAGGTTGGCAAGAGAGACTTACAGAGGTTTTTATTGGATGCCAGAGAAGCCAAGTCCGTGTACCCTGACCTTGGCGACTTTGGAGATACAATTAATGTTCTCCAATAGGCGAGAATTATGGCCTTAACTCTATTAAGAAAAGAGTTATGGAGATCCTGCTAGAAAAATTCTATGTGACGTCATGCCCTGTCGGAGAAGGTATAAATACTGAGGTGCTGAAAAGAGAAATGAATCTCTTTGGAGTTTTGTCCATTATGCTGCTTGTTGGACTGCTTTCACCGTTCACTCACAGAACGATTTTCGTAATAATACACAGAGTAAGAAAAAGTCTTCCCCTGATTCGATAGATTGATTGCGCAAAAACTAATAAACAAAGGCATAAAAGAGAGAGACGCCGAATTCGGACGGCCGCCTAGAATAGACTGATATCTAAACTTCAATACTAGTTAAGAAAGTCTTAAGTCTCAAAAACTTAAGTCTAGTTATAGAATAACTAGACTAGACTGATATCAATAAATATTTGGATGTAAAATAGGCAAATTATGTTGTAACGATGTAAATGGTATGTATATTATTTTTAGGAGAAAGCGCTACGTGGTTACAGTTAAAGCACAGGTGTTTAGATTTAGACATCAGCAATCGATTATTTTAACAGAAGACAAATAGCCCTTACGCTGTTTTAAATTAAGTCTCAAAATATATTATTATATCATCAGATAAGAAATTAATTTAGCTACGATTCACTACTATCATTTTATGAAAATAGTTTAAAATTAAGGTCAGGGGAAATTTTTTGTCGTTGTCCAAATGTCGCCTAGATTGGACCATACGCAATAAGCCTAGATTTGACCATGAATAAGCCAGAATTTAGTTTATCACCACTAGTAGTCCTCATAAATTGGAAATGGAATAAATCGTAGCAAAAAACAATAAAAGGATACTGAAAACATCAAATGTTGGATAAGAAAATTATAAAAACTTACGATTCTTAACATTTGCATCATTTATGATGAAATAAAGAGAGAAGAGGCAGTGATACAGTGCATAGAATGTCATACTTGGGGTCATGCATTCACTGTTAAAAAAATCCCGTAAAATTTACGGTTTTAAACTGGCAGCTGGGTTGGTTGTGCAAAACCGTAAAAGTTACGAAGTAAATCCGTAGGCACAACGGTTTTTTACCATACAGGAACAAGTTTTTCCCGTAAAAGTTACGAAGTAAATCCGTAGTCACAACGGTTTTTTACCGTATGAAATTAACTTTTCTCCGTAAAAATTAAGTCATCGAAGTAAGTGACGCCATCGACTGAGTTGAGTTGTTTTTCTCCTTCTGTTCGAGTTGAAATGTGCTGATGTGTATTATCAATTAGGAATATTAATTAATCAAGGCTTAATTATTAATTTCAATTAGTTTAATTAATATAATTCTTAATTGAACGATTTCGATGCAAGATGGTGACAAAACTTCTAACTCCTCCAAGACGGGGATCGAAGCCGCGTTCATAGAAATAAAAGGCAGTCGCTCTAACCACTAGACCACCGGAGACTTCATAAAGTGAAGTAAAAATAATCTATTTCAGTTTTAAAGTCACTATAGCTCTAGTGGCGCCACTTAGTGATGTAAAAATCAACTATTTCCAGAACACGTGTTTTAAGGTTAGCTTTCATGAGTGACAACAGGTTACTGCAACATGTGTAAACAATAGCGGAGATGGTACCCTATTAAAAACATGAAATGAATGCAATAAAATTACATTTAAGAAAAGGGAAAGTTATCATACGGAAAGCAATACCGTATGACGAAAAATAGAATTTAAACTGACGGTTTTAAACCGTTTATGGCTGGAGCGGAAAACGGTGAAA
>BGPR01002339.1:0-14880 GCA_013235015.1 Araneus ventricosus
AAAAAGAATAAAATAGCGCCAGCTGACTTCCGCGCGAATGCAGTATTGACTTCATTCGAGGTTCAGCTTGTCAACCACGAGACCTATTTGCTATTTAAATATATCTTGGATTCTTTTTTAATCTTTCAACGTTGTTTTTAATCTCGCCCCACCCCCTGCATCTCTCATTTGCATAACGTAATTCTATATGGAAAATATAATAAGCACTAGAAGAATCCAATCCGGCAATCTAGCTTGGAAAGTCCTAACTGTAAATGGTTTTTAATGACTGCTTTAAACAAAACTTTAAGCTATGTTTAAACTGTTTGCTTGTGGTCGGACACAAACTACATCTTTGGAGTATTCGTAGTATCGTTTGCTGTTATGACTAATTAAAAATTTTGTCACCAGTTTTCATGTCTGTCGGATTCAAATTAGTTTTCTAGTTTGTGACATATACAGCTTCTTATTTTTGAATTTGTGTCAATTCCTTAACGAACTGGAGTTTACAATATCGAAAAGACGGTCGTGGATAATCCACAATACAGTATGCTGTTGTTCATCTCGATTCCGCAAAAAATTAATTTACTGGAGCAAGAATTATTCAAATTGTTTCAAGAAGCTGTCAAAATCTCATTTGCTAATTAAAAAATATTGTTAATATCGTCCTCTAAGGATAAAAAATTATCTTATAAAGATTTAATCGGATGAGTTACAATTTGATTAAGCAAGTCTTGTAAAGTCACTTGTGCTGAAGCTTCAGTTACAGAAATATTTTCCGCACAACTCTTCTTTTTAGCTTCTATTACGACTTCAAAATTGGAGCACCAAGTGGAACTTTCTTCAAGAGTACTATTTCAAATATTGTATTGATTTTTTTTAAAATTTGTAATGAATAGGTAGTGCTAAGGCTTCTTCCGATATTGTATGTTTTTGACTCTCAAATACCAAGATTCTCATCATTTCAGTGCGCCCCTCTATTCTCCGTTTCATTTGAGCGGCATGCATTAGGCTCTTTCTACATCTGTTTTCTGTCGCTTGCTCTCTATTCTTCGTTTCCCTTCCTATAATTCGTTCATTGCTGTCGTCAAAAGCTTTTAACGGCCCATTTTAAGGGCTCGTGTTTAAAAAAGGTTTTTTCAACTTGATGGGTAATCAGAAATTAGCTTCGATAATTTTCTTTTTTCGGAGTCTAGTAGTTCGCTATAAGCATATAAAACCACGCAAAATTTAGAAACAAAATGTTTGTTCTGGGCAATTTTGTTCTTAGAATTATTTTTATAAAATGTACCAATTCTCATCGAATAACTAATCGTGATGCAACCGAGGTTATCACTAAAAGAACATGCATAAAAAATTTGTATAGTTACTAATGCAATAAAACAATAAAAAAATTAAAGGTAGCAAAAAAGTAGCACGGAAATTTGTTTTAGAGAGCTACTAATATAAGCTTTTCATAATTCCAGAATTCCTTGGAATCCTACACTTTTCCTCCTATGATTCTATTGGAGCACATAAAAAATTAGTTTGCATTTAAAAAGTGAGATTTTATTTTTAAAAAACTGTTTCCTATTAAAAGTTCGCTCGTACCCTATTGTTCCATATCGAAAACAAGGCACTAGATGAAATCGAACAAAAATAAAATATAGAAAACTTGAATACGAATGTAGAAACGCTTTCAGCTTTGAAAAGAATTCAGAAATTTACCGAAGTGTTATGGCAGCTTGCGTGTCGTTAACATGTCGAAAAGTACACAAAGTAGCGCAATACATTAAACTATCAATACAATGAAGTTTTGCGACTTTACCAATAAGTTTTTAAAAACACTTTTTGGCCAGCTTTTTCGCATATTTCACCACTGTGCGTTGTAAAAAATAACATGGGGAGGAAGACTCGCCGTTTTTGGACCGATACCGTAACTTCAATTCCATTAAATATTTGGTGCGAGGAAATAGGCGAATTATATTGTAACGATGTGAATGGGGCCTTATGAAATCATTTTAAGCGAAAGTGTTGCGTAGTTACAGAACAAGCGTTTAGATTTAGGTTTCATTCATTATTTTAACAAGACAGAAAGCCTTCACGCTGTTTTAAAGTAAGAAAATTTATCCTTCCAGAGGGCGCGCGTTTGCAAGATATTTGAATTCTGCATCGTATTACATATTTATATCGTTATTTTACATATTTAAGTGCAATTTTACTTATAAAATCTTTGTTTACTATCAGACTAATAAAGATAACATAAATAAAAGTTGATTTTTTTCTAAAATAACACGATATATATGTAATACGATGCACGATATGTCGTAAAATTTGCGTAAGCGCGCCAGGTAGGTTAAATCTCCAGATGGGAAATTTCTTCGGCTACAATTTACTAAAATCATTTTATAAAATAGTTTAAAAATAAGGTCAGGGGGGGGGATTTTTTAGTTGCTGTCCGAAGGTTGCCTAGTTGGACCATTTTAATCTTTGGGGTTATTATCTTAAACTACAGAAATAACTGAGAAAGCAGTTTATCACCACTAGTAGTCCTCATAAATTGGAATTGGAACAAGTCAAGGCGTAAAAGACACTAAAGAAATCAAATGTTGGATCAAAAAGTATAAAAACTAAGGATAAGCATCATTTGTGAGGAAACAAATGGAGAAAAGGAAGTGAATGCAGTGCATAAAATGTCATACTTTGGTTTATGCATTGTGCACTTGTGTGAATTTAAAAATTAACTATTTTTTCTTTAACCCTCTCGCACCGAGCGAGGCAGTCCCGGGTCTGTAAACTTCTCCTTAACAGCTACGAAGGCCGTTCTGAGGCGGTTGACTTCTTTTTGACGGGAGGGGAGGTTCTGATATCATCTGCAGAGACGAGAGCGGAAGGGATCCAATTATCCTTGCCAATCACAGCCCATTTCCGTGCGCCTTAAAGGAAAGTTTTAGCAGGGAATGGGGTTGTGATGTAAATGACCAACCTGGTTGGGAGAGTCCAATTCACGTCGTCTCCTCCCAAAAAGGCCCTGTTTTGAAGGGGCTAGAAGGAAAAAGTCGCCTCGGGATTTCAAGTTAATTGTGCTTAAAGAAAATGGTGGTCCAATCTGGGCAGCCAGTGATCCAATATAGGCAACCGGTTTCCTTGATTAGACTGATGACATTTTTAAGATGTTTTTTGTCCTTATTTAAAGTGACTTTCATACAAAATTAATTATACTGTTCTGAAGATAAAATGAGCTTCAAAAAATTCTACATTTTTTTCCATTAAATTTTTTTCTCCATCACTGTATATTAAATATTCAGGTAGTGCAAATTCGGCGACTCCCCTATTTTGATATTTTTTCAATAACAGCAACGTGATATATCGTCTCGTTTTTATATTTTGGTAAAGAGTCAAAGTTAATGCTAAGAATTGAAGTCGGTTAATTTGTTCCGGTTTGTATCAATCGTATTTCCGTAAAGATTTCATATTCCGTGGTGTAAGACTGGATGTTTTTACACCGTGTTATATAAAATCGTATTGTCAGTGTCGTGCTGTAGGAAGACTTATATTTTTCTAAACATTCTTGTATCTTTTAACACTTTAAGCGCCGCGACTCGCGTCTGAGATTCTAACTATCTAATTAGATGACCCCTTCTCTATCTCTCGACTATAGTAAAGGGTCATCTAATTAGATAGATCAGTGTCAGTCACCGGTGGCTGACATGGCGCTTAACGTGTTAATTGGAAAATGCTTCCAGTATTTTGAAAAATGTTTCTTTTGTCTTTACAGGATATATAATGGATATATAAAGCTTGATCTGTTCTGCTTAATGTTTGAATTAGTGGTAAAATTGACGTCAAATGGAAAATATCCTAACAAAATATGAAAAGCTTCTATAAAATATCTGGAATTTGATGAGAGATTCAAGAATCGGCCTGTCTTGTTAGAAAGTACGAAGTGAGACTGCGCAGAGTGTTTTGTTTCCGCGGTGCAAAATCCTTCCTCTCGTTTTCAAGAAAATGGAAGTTATTTCGCAAGATGCCTGAATGCTACGCAAGGATGTATGTAGTATATGTGTAAGTAGTAAGTGCTATAAAATGTCATAGCCATTACCATTTAATTTGTGGACAACTAGATTTAAGCCTGCAAAGTTATAACAATTCTTCAAATTGAAGTGTAATTGCCGAGTTGAGATTAACCTTCCAGCGGGCGCGCCTACGTAAATTTTACGACATATCGTGCATCGTATTACATATGTATCGTATTATTTTACAAAAATAAATGCAACTTTTATTTATGTTATCAGTATTTATTAGCTTAATAGCAAAAGATTTTATAAATAAAAATTGCATTTAAATTTATAAGAGCGATATAAATCTGTAATAAAGATGCACAATGCAAGTTTTTCTTGTATACGCGCGTCCACTGGAAGGTTAAAATACAATTGTTATCTCTAAATGTCTAACGAAAACGATTGGAAAGCTCAAGTATATCAGCTGCAAATGTAATCCACTTTGATCACGCTGGTCGTAACAATAAGACTTGCATGTAGGACACAAGATTCTTGGATTCCAAAAGATTTTTCTAACTTTGCATAGTAAAGTTTAGATGAAGCTTCATCAGGCCAAAAATGTCAAACTTCAAGCTTTAAAATTTTTCAGCCTTGTTTCAAACTCAAGTCTTTGAAAGACGAATACTCTAAAGTTCTGAATATACATAAAATTGGTACCTGCTATATTCATGTGGATTCGATGGTTCCTAACAGATGCCAAAATGCATTCCAATTGCAAAACACTTTCAAAATCCTGAGGGGATCGTATAGCCAAATATGGCTGCTGTGCTACAAAACCAGCAACAAACAAACCTAATGGAGTCCCCCAGAAAATACTCATTTGTAAGATATTAAATTCCCAATCCTTCATAATTTAAAAGTAGATTTTCCTTTAATATTTCATTGACAATATAGGATGCTGAAAAACGAATTTCTCAAACTTATCGGTTTTGGACTTTATCGATTAAATTTCTCAACGAAATAGTTATAATGGAAACTATCGAAATGCAACACATGACCACCTAAAGTAATTATGGCTTTCTTGATGTGCGATTACATCTGTAAAGTCCAAAACCTACCAGGAGTCGAATGTTGCAACCTTTTTCAATCTATTTGCATTTTCAGTTCTGTTGTCTTGCTAATTCAGATTTTTAATCGCATATAGCTCTTAGTCGATGTTTTATGCACAGTGTAACTGAAACCGGCTCTTGTGCCATTAAACAAATTCCATTCGTTGCTTTATACAAAGATTAGAATTCCGTATTGAATTCCATGTGGCATTCCATTTATTTCTTTAATTGTCTTGCTTCATGAAGCAAAGTACAAAAAGCAATGGATACAATAAGTGTTAAAGTAATATGGGTCAAGTTATTATGCAATATATACCAGAAGTTTCAAGATTACGAAAATTCGGTATGTGACAAATGCGCATGCGCACTATCAGCCACCGTATGGTGCGAAATCGAGTCAGTTGGTCAGAACTGTGTTGGCATGAAGTGAACACGTGTCCACTCCCCAAACTAAAAACTTTTGTTAGTAATTAGTGAATAAAGTAAATGTTTATAGTTTGTGTGTTCATGTTTGGTGAACGTAATAAATTTAAGTGATTTAAAATGAGCAGGCTGGTGTCAAGTTTTAAAATGCCAGCTTTTAAGAATTTCTCACTTGGAAATTACTTTTTAATTATTTTCAAATCTTCATATTAGATACTGAACTGTTTAAGTCGGAGGTGAAAATGTGACATTGTACAGATTGAAAAGCACTGATCCATTTTTATTGGTTTTGAATCTTTGTTTGAATCTATAGATGTTTTGATGGTGCTTAACGGAATTATTCTTTACAGGTGGGATTGATGGAAATCTCGGCAGTCCCTGGCCCTGCAACAGTATGCATAACGCCCATGCTTGGAAAGAATCTCAACTCGATGCGAGTTGTCATTACCTTGTCTATCTTCAAACCTCCAAGTTCCAGTTGGCCTCGTCTCATCACCAACAACTTAATTGCAGTCTTGTAGAACTTCTTCGAACATCAAAACTTTGCCAGAATGCCTGTCTGGGAAAATTAGAGCTAGTCTTGGGTGATGCATTTTTGATTAAAATTAGCTTTAAGTTTTGAAAGTATTTTAAACGTTTTTGGAGCTAGTTCACTTACCCGTAAATGCAAATTATTCGAAATATTAATATTTAATATCCAGAAACTAAATCTTAAATTCTACAAGTGTGTATGTACACAATTAACCGCTTATACATTCTTGGATGCTCATTGAAGTACCTTTTGTGAAGTTCAAAATTTTTGAATTCAAACCACAAAACTGAAAGTTCTAAGTTGAAACCTAACATAAGTACTACAAAAAATACAAAATTTCTGTGCAAATATTCTAAATATAATTCTAGATGTTGAATTGGGTAAATAAAGCGAATGTTTGTGAAAACTCTTCTAGCATAGCACAGAGTGGCAAACACAAATTATCATGGAATAATTGAGTTCCAGGATTTGGCATGCAAGAAATCTCTTTGGTCTTCTGACGTCAAGAGCGTCTTGCTTGCACTTGGGTTCAGAAAATGTTTCGTGGACATCTGACAAGTATATCGGTGTACAGTGTCTATAGGCGTGCGTGTAAAATTTTCAATTGGGAGAAAAAACACTTCAATTTCGTGCATCCCGTTTCACGAGAAACTTCTACACATAAGTGAATGTATTAAAATGGATATAAAACCAGATTCGATCCAGTTTTCACATCTGACAGCCGGAATTTTGTCAAATTACATGCTAATGCAGCATTACTAATAATATAACTGTAGGTTCATTGAAAGCAAGTCCAAATATTTGGTGAAGCAATATCGACTAACTATTCTACTTCGAACATGAATATTTGGAAGGCATTTCGCGAGCAGAGATAATAGGGTCTTCACTTGACTCAACGTCATTTGGATCATGTATGAAGAATTTTATTTTGTACTATTTATTTCAAAGTTGAGGCGTGTTTATAGGTAGAAGACAAACGCAAGCCAAAAAGTTTCAATATTCTAGGGGAAAATTCACGCATTGAATATTCTAGGAAAAAATTTGCGAAACTTTCGAACTCTTAAAAATGAATGCTTAAATTGCCGGCGAGTTTAAAGGATAAACTTAATTCTTCAATACTAGAGCTAGTTAATCTCGGCGAACATAAAATAACTGGATTTCTGAAATTTTAATTACGGAAGTTATAAAAAATCGGATTTTTCTGAAACTGAAAGTATGAAGTTGATCTTCTTTATGAGAAATAAAGGGGCACAATCATTGGGTAAATAGGGCAAGGCTTCTTAAACTATGGGTTCCAGCCTCAGTGGGGTCACGTAGAGGAACTATGGGATCACAAAATTATCTAACAGCATCTGCCCAATTCACTAGGATATAGGCAAGCAAGCTGAATTCAAATTAAAT
Organism: Araneus ventricosus; assembly: GCA_013235015.1. Taxonomy (NCBI): domain Eukaryota; kingdom Metazoa; phylum Arthropoda; class Arachnida; order Araneae; family Araneidae; genus Araneus; species Araneus ventricosus. The sequence continues at coordinate 7,425 of BGPR01002339.1, forward strand.
TCATTGGAAACTTTTCATAAATTGTTACATAACTAACATTTAACCTTTTTATCGATGCCTCATTTTCTTATTTTCTACTTGGATGAATATCTGGTGTCACTGGGGTCATTCCAAATATAGCCACAAGGACAAAGTTTAAGTCTAGGAATAGGGTGTTTGGGAGGGAATCTAAGGCAGGAGGAAGTAAAGGACAGTTTGACTACCCTTTCCTTATTTTAAGAAAAGGGGAGGGCGGATAGGTACCAGCCGGCTGGTGAGAGGGCGGGTATGAGTTTGCTAGGTAAGTCTCAGTCGCCCCCTCGGTATTATAAAGACGATTAACTTATACTTTCAGCTTTGAAAATATAGAAAAGTGCTCAGGTCCTCAAAGGAAACGATGTATCGAAGAAGTTTACAACTTGCCATTTAATATCCCGTTATGAAAATAAATTAAATATGGTAATCTATATTTCCATTCTTCGCGTAGAAAACTCGATCTAGATTTTGATATCGCTTTTCATTCGCGAGTAAAGTTAGTTTAAAACTCAGTTTAATATAAACAAAACATTAAAATCTTCGCTCAATACCAGATTTCCATAAGGTTAAAAGTCGCTCAAATATTTTCTAGGAGCTTCATGTATGCTTCATCGGCCTATCTTCTGAAACATTCATGTTAGAAGAATAATTAGTTGGCATTGGGTAGCCAAACCTTTTGGTATCGTTTAAATCGCATTTTACTAGCTGTTTTATGAGTTTACCAGAAATGCTTTGCCAAGCACGATTTTGGTATGACATTCATATTTGATTTACTAGAGCTCAACATTGTGCAGACGTTAAAATGTAATCTGGCTCAATTTTGAAGATTACTGAAGTTAACACATTAAGCGCGGCTTGGTATAGCACTGATGCCGGCTGATAGGTAAAATAAGATGCATCGCAGCGAAACTTCTGAGACGACGTGACTTAGCAGAATGTCTTGCTACAATGTTAGATAGGTATTGAATCATTTATTAATATGATCAATTTGTAAGTTCAAATTGGTCAGTTGTCTTGATATAGATGGACTAGTATCATTGATACTATCATCCTCATGTCTATTTTGCATGTTTATAAAAAATGAATAAAAATAACGGAGCTGAAAACATAAGACCATAAATGGACATCCAACACCTTCAATGTATTGCCCGGTTTAGGAAGAACATTAACAGTTAATAGTTTAACCCTTTCTAAGGCCGTGGTAAGTATACTTGCCACCAAATTCTTCAATTTTTAAATGCAATTTTTAAGGTTGGCTTGAGTTCTCGCCAAATTTTTCGATGAAACAAAAACCTGGATATAGTTTTTTCTCAAACCTAAACGAAATGTCTTGACTCGATAATATCTCAATCCCAAAGTTATTTTATTATATGACGACTAGAAAAAAATGGCCCTTTAAATGGTCAAGGTACCAACATTCTTCTTATGCGGTTATTGGAGAAAAGCGAATGGGAAATATAAATATGTTCCAAACTGAAATAAGTGGAACAAACAAAATATAAAACTAAAAATCAATGCCCACAGTACGCATATAAACCATAACTTAGAAATTAATTTTACGCAACTCAAAATGGCGTTGCTTATAACTATAAAATAAAAAAGCATAAAACTATTTGGAACGATAGCTCATTTATTGGACATGTAATAAAGTCATGCGACAAATATTAAACTGTCAATGGTGGAACACCAAAGAATTTAAATTAACCGTTTAAGGACCAAATAATTTTGAAACCTACGGTATTTAGAAGGGGTTAACTCGGGTTATGTCCTTAAGCGGTTAAAAGCTGGGAAAACAGAAAACTTTTAAGCCATTTAAAAAACCGATACGGGCGAGATATCTCGCCATCCATGAATGTTCACTGTACGCTAGAATTTGGTTGACATACCAGTGCAGATGCATTGGACATGCAAAATACGTCCATACGTATATAAAATGAGCATTCACTGTCTCCTGAACTTGAATCTAATTGAAACCAATTACCTCGCGTCAAAAGCACGGAGGAAGAGTGCAATAGTCGGGAGTGCTGTACAATGAGCAAGGAATATATAGGTGGAGTTCAGAATTTAAGTTCAAAAAACATTTGCAGATCATTACAGTTCTCAAAAGGTTTACATAAGGTGACGATTCAATCTCGTAATGGGTAGTATGTCCATCGGATGGTTTGTAGCTTCGACAACTAGAAAAAATGGAGAGTTAAAATATTTCTTGCACCAAATACTTAGTCAATTTTCATACAAATTACACAAATTTATTAAGTAAAATGCAAATTAATGTATAAAGATATTTAGGTTCTCTTTCTGTAATATAATCGTTTAATGATACATAATTTTAAAAAAATTTAATTTGAAATTTGTTCCAATACTTCCTAAATATAGATAAGCAAGGTACTGGCATACTCATTCGTTCTACGACCGAGCCTTATAAACAGAAGTCGGTCGTTTAGAAATTCAAATACAAAATTTGTAACGACTTTTATTTTTGAAGTAAAAATGAATTTGATCCTAGGAAAGCATAAAATTTCTTCTGCATTCAAAGGGTTGGTGAACTGCTCCAGTGTAACATGTTGTAATTGCATAAGGATATTAAGTCAAATTCTGTTATTCTTGATAATCTAGCCTCAAGCTAGTAGTTCAACATTTTGTGTGCTCTATCTTGACTGATATTATGTAAAAGAAAGTTTAACCCTCTGACTACCGAATTGTTTTAATTACTATTTAGATTCAAAGTTTGAAAACATGTTGACCGAAGCGAATTATTTATATGCAATTACATTAGTATAATACAATTCAACGTTTTAAAAGTACCAAGTAAACCCATTAACTTGCGAAAATCGCAGGATGCAGCAGAAAATAACTTGCTTCCAAACTGCAGAAATCGCGGGATAAGCAGTCAGAGGATTAATACATTGTTATTTACGTAAATCTAAGAAGTGTACTTCTGTAATCTGAAACATTAAATGCTCTTATTTGGAAGTTGTAAACAGCTGTGTAAAGATTCTGAATTTAACTGCTAGTTACAAAGCAGTTGTGAAATTGCTACTGTATGCATAGATAAAACGTGCCTAAACTTCTCAAACTGAAACTACTGAGGCTGGGTGATAGTGAAATATAATAAATTTAATTCATAGAAATTTTAAGATGAAACTTTTTGTATAGAAAGGTGAGAAACTGGTGGGTAATGTTATAGCAATGCATTACAAAATATGTGCCCATTTGAAAATGGATTAATCCTATATTTAATCAAAACACAAGTTAGTCATGAGGAGGACTAAGTTTTGAATAGTGATAAAGCTTCATAAAAAAAATCGATTTACTGTCTCTCGCCTTTCTAATCTATAAATGCATTGCTGTATTTGTATTTTGAATCGTATATTGCTAATGTGGTATAGGACAGTATTTTCTTTATGAAATCAACATAGCTTATCGTACAAGAGTGGAAGTATAAGGTAAACATGGAATTCTATTCCTGCAGATTTTCAGCAGAGGTATGGATTCAATGGGATTTGGTTGGCGACTGTTGAGCAGCTGAGACATCTAATTAATCTTCTATTTGAAATTAACACTTTGGAAGCGGGAAGCGTAAAAATACGTTTTTCTCGAATTGCCCAACAAAGTTTTAATTCAAGAATTTGACTTGCTTACTGGTTTAGATAAGTTGTCATGTTAATCGATGTCTGCAGAATACGTCCACTTGGTCTTTTATGGTATAAACATTGTCTAGAGCAAGCAGTTACGGTTTCTTTTTATTTGAGCTTTCATCTAATTCGTATCCCGGGCACAATGTTTTAATGTGTTCCCCATCTGTTGAGGCTTTGATGTGATGCTGGGTGCTTTTTGTCTAGTTCCTCTGTCTTCAACCGGTGCCATTCGATATAGCGATTTCATTGTTCGACTTGTCAGTTTCACCACATGCTTCGGCAGGACGGTGCTTCTTTCTGGTTGTCATTTTTATTATGAGAAAAATCCACATTTTAGCCTCTTCATGTACTTGAAGGACATTGGTATTTTCCATAATATTTAATTTTCTTGTCTTTTCTCTGGTCTTTTTCAGTTTCGTGTCTTCGTACCTTCGTGCTTTTGATTAATTCATCTTGCCGTTTTTACTTAGATTTTAACTGCTGGTACATTCAAACATTTCCAATACACACCTACTTTTGGTCGCAGCTTAGCTCATCCTAGAATCTTGGCCAGGAAAAATCAAACCTACATAAATGTTCGCTTAAAATTAGCGAACTTTATGCATCCTTATATTTCCAAGCTAAGAATTCTAATTTTTGTAAATTTTAGAGCTGCAGTATTTCTCAACTTTCTAAGTTTTATACTTGATAAATTCCAAGTTGAACATTTGATATATCTGAAATGGTAGCTTTTAGATAATTTAAGAGCTGCAATATGTTTATTCAACCTTAACTTGTAACAATATAAAATGTTCGTTCCCGTATTCATTTATTTTGAAGTATAGTTTCAAAGTTGTAAAGAAGCGAGATTTGTTAACTGGTGCCACTTGAGCTGAATTGAATTCATTACATCAGGTTGAATATCTGTTCTTAAGCTCATTCTTCAATGCATTGATTACCCGCTATTTAAACAAGTCGCACTGCTTTTATAATTACGCATTATTCTTTTTACCAGTCTTTGAAAAAGATGGAATATAGTGTCTGTGATTGAAAAATCTCTACTCTATAGATAGCTCCATCCTCGATGTTAACACTGGACAACAGAACGGCTTTACTGAATTAAAAAACAATAACAATTTACAAGATGTTATCAAATTGCCTCAACCAGCTCTATGAATGTCTTGATTGGAGTTCTCCCATTATACATAACTGCCAAATTTGTTTCCATTAAATATCAAACTTGGATCGGCAGCTCCAAGGAAATTTTCAATGTTTCCTTGGAAATCTCTCCGAAATTTTCAAAGTTAAAATTAGATATTTAAATACTAATGAAATACTAATTGATCAAAGGTTGACTATTCTAAATCATATATCCACAATCAATTGATAATCAATCAGGAGCGATAAACAATGTTGGATTCGCTTTTGTCTTCTCAAATCTCTTAAATAGTTTCAGTTAAACAGCTTTCATTCGGCATTTCAGACCGAGATTGCTCTAATTGACTTCGTTGAAAGCTGGGCCTTGAAAATTCTAAAATCAATATTATTGCAGATGTTAATCATCTAATGAAACTATGAGCTCTACACCCAGTCCAAATTTGTTAATAAAATATTCTCTTGGGTGGGTGATGGCCATTATATTGGTAAAAGCATATGTTGGTAACTAAGGAATGATGTTGCCCCACTTCGCCGAAATAGTGACCATTGCAGGAGGGGAAAAGGACATCTGTTGCCTATTCTTATACCAAATTCAAAATTAAAAAGAAAATCGGTACATTGAAAAAATATAGGTATAATGAAGCAGAATCGAGGAGATGGATTAGGGGATTAGTTGAGCATGTGGATACAACTTCTAATCAAAATTTTTATATTTATGCTGGGTAAGTTTCATCCTTGCAGATGATGCTGTAACGAAGATATCATTCATGACGGCTGCGAAAATTACTTTCCAAACTTATAAAGCAGTTTTTTCATGTATAACGCCATAAATACAAGTATAGAAACCATTTGAAAGACAAAGAATCAGACTCGGTAAAATATCCCAAAATCTAAAACGTGCAAGTTAAAATCAAACTTAATCCTTCGGGCCAGAAAATTTAGTAGTACTAGTATCGGTATTTAAAATTGGTATTTGATAATCTTTCCTTCTGCCAATTTTGTAATTAATGGGAAAAGAATGTAATAATGAATATAATTCATGGGTTAGATTGCATGCATGGGAAAGGTATAAAAGTTGTATTGTGTTTTTAAAGAGTATTAATATGAATCCGAAATTCAGGGGTTCCTTAAAGTCAAGGCGTGTGGATAAATAACTTTCGTGCTATGCCAGAAATCAACCGCTTAAGGAACAAATTATTTTGAATTGTCTTTCAAACTTATGGTACTTGGAACGAGTTCACTCCGGTTACGTCCTTAAGCGGTTAAGAATTAGAACAGGCTATCTGGGAATGAAGCGACGTCATCAGGGAACGATTAGGGTTCGTGGGAAAACTATTTGGCACAAAACCAATGCTTCTGGGTGCTTTCTTTGGGTTTTGAGGTAAATGACAAAATTCAAGAGCAGTACGATTTATTAGGAAGAAATTATTCGTACAGACGTCTGCTGAAAATATATTGTTAAGTCAAAATAAAAATGCTCTTTAAAACTGTGAAAAGCTTTCCTAAAAAGACGACGCCTAAACGTTCACGCAACTAAGCTCCGTTTGCGCGAGAGCCATTTAAATATCTAAAGAATTCTCGAGAAATACCCAAATTAAATACTGAACTTTCTGTAAACTTGGAGAAACACGAATTAATAAAACCGAATCATGTTGAAAAGAAGCATTGAATAAAAATTCAGCACACAATAGCAAGCTAGACGTTTAAAAATATGTTAGTTATTAAAATAATGATTCTATTGAATATTAATTTTCCTTCCAACGTTTACGTGTCCGCTAATTAAATGTAAATACCGTTTTTATGAAATTGTGAAAAGTTATTTCCATTCTTAATACAAGATCATTCCATTCACTGCATGAACCTGCATTTATTTAAATTTAGAGGCACGAGTAGGATTGATACCGATGTGTAGAATACTTTTAATCAATACCTTTTAATAGAAAATTAGAAATAAAAATTAAATATAAAAATGCTGATGTTTTTGAAAAATAAATGCACTCGAATGGTTTTCAGTAATTTTTTATTTAAACTTGTTTAGCTGATTAAGTGAAAGGTTCGGTTTCCTATCACTTTCTTATACCCACTACTGCCCTATACTACAGACGGAAAGACTGTGAATAGGAAAATGTCACTCTCAAACCTTTCCTCGACGCCCAACTAAAACAAAGTTTTAATAATCGTGCATATAAACTTTACTATTGGTAATCAAACTTGTAGAAAAGTCTAACCCCATCTTATTGAAGTCTGAGAACTATTGTTTAAATGTGGCATCTCACGAACAGAATATTTAATATGTGCATCAGAACTGTGGACTATTTTTCAGCTTCAAGAAAGACTGTTCTGAGAGTTAACTAATATTTTAAGTTTACTCGGTTTTCACAAGAGGCATCTATACGATTTTATAAATCAAAATATATAGTTACTGAAAAAAATTTTAAGATCCGTAGGTCACAGTTTTGTACTGTATAAATTTGCTTAATTAGCTTTCATTAACAACTTTTATGTCCACGCTATTGCATTCAGAAAAGGAAGAAAGAATTATTTATATCTAGTCCCTACATCGTTGTTATTCATTTTTGAAAGAATTTTGTGTAGCCAAATTCTTGCTTACTTTTTTACTTGGCTATGTCTGTATCCAATACTAGACAAATAGCACTGAATATGTA